>PVIW01010950.1:20000-40716 GCA_004026585.1 Noctilio leporinus | reverse complement strand
ATGAGGGTTCCCTTTGCCCCGCATCCTCGCCAACACTTGTTGTTTGTTGATTTGCTGATGATTGCCATTCTGACAGGTGTGAGGTGGTATCTTAATGCAGTTTTAATTTGCATCTCTCTGATGACTAGCGATGTTGAGCATTCTTTCATATGCCTCTGGGCCCTTTGTATATCTTCCTCAGTGAGTTGTCTGTTCAGATGCTTCTCTCCCTTCCCCACTGTCTGACAATAATAAAGAAATGTTTTTTTAAATCCTAAAAAAATGAAAGTGTATGTTAGATAAATAAATCAAAATTGCAGAGAAATAGAGTATAATCTAGTTTATCTAAAATACATTTGAAATTTTGTATGTATGATTGGCACCTATGTATAGTTTGTTCATGTATATGGGAGCATACATTAAATATGTATTAGTTATCTCTAAGTAGCTAGATTGGGAAACTGCTCGGGAGTGGTGAATACAGAATCTTTATTTTTCTTCTTGTTCCCTTTGTAACTTTGTGTAATTTTGGTTTGGTTTGAGTTTGTGTGTGTGTACATGCACCCTTCCAAGAGCATTTTTACTTTCATAGAAAAATAAAAATTTGTTTGTCTTATAAAATATCACCAACACACCCATGTAGTAAAAGGGTGTTCCCCAGGATTTGAATTACCAGAATAAGAACAATTTCTGGATTTCAATGAACTGGCTTCTCCACTTTGAAGAGAATGCTACACAAAGCATATGACACTACTTCCTACAGCATAATGAAATTGTATCTGTACTTTGCCAAAAAATGCCAGATGGCCATGATGTACCAATTGCTCATATCGACTATTGTACCACATTTCAAGCTTGGAATAAGGCTGAAATATGGTGCAAAATATCACAAATGCCAGAACAGATTGTTAGAAGACACTGGCCAGTATGAATTGCCAGGCCTCTTCAACATCCATGTTACACTGGATGGTCAATAAATAAATAAATAAATAAATAAAATAAAGTAGTACAATAAAATAATAAAAAGTAATTCTATGCCTTGGAAGGAATGAGCATCATTTAATATTTATTCTGTAGCTTTCAGTAATTCAAGTAGTTGTTTCTTAGATGATGTTCACATTCATATAAATCCTCCTGTGGGTGCTGAGGTCTGCACCCACCTTCTTTAGGAAACCTTATTTATCTGATCTGTTTGAACTTCAATTTTCTTCCTCAGGCAATTGTTCAACCTAAATTTAAAAAGTATATATAAGGCCCTGGTAGGTGGCACAGTGGATAAGGTGCCAGCCTGGTAGCACAGTAGATAAGACTCCGGCCTGCGAACCCAAAGGTCGCTGGTTCGATTCCCCAGCCAGGGCACATAACCAGATTGTGAGCTTGGCCTTCAGCTAGATCTGCGGCTGGAGGCAGGTGAAAGAACCACACATTGATGTTTGTCTCCCTGTCTGCCTCTCTCCCTCCTCCTCTCTCTAAAAATAATTAATCAAATCTTTTTTAAAAGTATATATATATACTTTTATATATATATATATATATATATATATATATATATATATTTTTAGATGTTCAACTTCCTCCTTTCATATGAAATAAGTCACATATTTATAATGATTTAACTTTTAAAAGTGTTTATTAATTTAAGGGCATGAGAATGTTGGAGAAATAATTTTTTATAAGAGCCATCTACAAATGATGATTATAAGGGGGTGAACTTCTCCCTCAAGATGACTCTGACCAGGATTTGAAATGGGCCAATAGGCCCATTTATCTTGCTAAAGATTTCCTCAACTGTGCAGATTTTTGTTTTGTTTGTTTGTTTGGTGGCTTTGTATAAATTTTAACTTTGCCTTTTCTCTTTCTGTAATTAATTTTATTGAGATTTTGGGGGAAACTGTATTGTATCTGTAGGTTATTTTGAGTAATATAGTTTTTGGGCAATATTAACTCTTCCACGAAAATGACATGTCTTTTCACTTAGCTTTATATGATATCCTTCATCAATCTTTTATAATTCTCAGTAAACAAGTCTATTGCCTTATGCTTAAAATTAGTCCTGTGTTATTGGTATTTCAAATGGAATTTTTCTTAAATTACATTACAGGTAGTTGTTGCTTGTAGAAATATGAGTCATTTTTGTAAGTTAATTTTATGTCCAACAATTTTACTTAATTCATTTATTACTTCTAGCTGTTATTTTGTGGTTTTTATAGGCTTTCTACTTACATACTTGCGTAATTTGCCAAGGCAATTTTACTTATTTCTGTCCAATGTAGATGTCTTTTATTTCTTTCCTTCCCCTAACTTCTCTGGCTAGGTTTTCCACTATTAGGTTAAACAGAAGGGGCAAGAATAAGCATCCTTGACTTGTGCAGGATCTTAGAGAAAAATGCTTTTATTTTTTCCATTGATTATTGTGTTTAGCTGGAGGCTCTTCATATACATTCTTATTGTGTTGACATATGTTCCATTTACACCTTTTTTTAGTTGTTGAGAGATTTTTAAAGTAATGAATGGATGGTAAATTTTGTCAATGCTATTTCTGCCTCTATGGAAATGATCATGTGGGGTTATTTTTCTTTTTTCTGTTAATGTTGTGTATGAAATACATTATTTCTTAAAAGAGTGTTCCAGCACTGTTTCAAATATTTTCTCCCAATCTTGACAACACTTACCCAAATGTTAGTGGTGATACTATGGAACAAAAATTAAATTTAGTCAATGTAAGTGAAATCATTGGGGCATATATTTCGATGGAAGTGATGATGCAGGAATAGTACATGTTCAGGCAATGTCAGCAAGAATGGCTGCAGCCTGGCTAGAAGTGGTCATTAAGTTTGGCTTAGTTTAGGAAGTGTTATAATGGGAAAAGAGTCTTAAAATTAATTTTAAAACTTGATAAAATAGAGAACATGAAACTTCATTAAGTGACTAACCTTTATGCATACAGATTTATACAATCCATTTGGCCTATATATTGAACAGACCCCCTTGGCTTTTTTATATCACTTTAAACAGGTATCTCTTACATTGCAAACAAGATCATTGGAAAGCCATGATTTGATTTTCCTCTCTCAAAAGTAATCAGTGTTGCAATAGATGATGTGGTATTCTTCCCAGATGCTCCAATGTTCTTGAAGACCCCTCTCCACCAGCTTGTGGGTCTGTTGGTGGGTGACAATTTTTTAAAAAAATATTTGATTTATTATTATTTCCAGAGAGAGGGGAAGGGAGAGAGGCAGAGAGGGAGACATCAATGTATGGTTGCCTTTCACCTGCTTCCAGCTATGGACCTGGCTGGAGACATGACTTGCAACCTGGGAATGTGCCCTGGCTGGAGAATCAAACTAGAGACCTTTGGGTTCGCAGACCAGAGCCTTATCCACTGTGCCACTAGCCAGGGGCCAACAATTTTAATCTAAGCCACTCTTTATGAAATGTGTTCAGGCCTCTCACTAGGGAAGCTACAGCCCATAACTGCAAGTTTTCTCTTCTGCCTTCATTGGATTAATTTTAACACCGATACTAGCCAAGAATAAAATAACTCTTCAAATAGTTCAGGTATAAATTCATATCACAGCACAAGCCAAACTTGTTTTTAATGATATCACTGGGGAGCAATAAAAAATATGTATTTTAGATATATCATATGTAAAAGAATAGATGTTTTGATAATAGTTGTTATCAAAATGGCTGCATGTTTATAGTACACACAATATTAGATGCTGCTACTGCATTAAAAAATAAAAAGATATCCCTGGTTGGTAGCACAGTGGTTAAGGTGCCGGCCTGCGGACTCAAAGGTCGCAGGTTCGATTCCCCAGCCAGGGCACATAACCAGGTTGCAAACCAGGTCTCCAGTCAGATCTGTGGCTGGAGGCAGGTGAAACACAACCATATGTTGATGTCTCTTTCCCTCTCTGCCTCTCTCCCTTCCCCTCTTTCATAATGTAATAAAATCTTAAAAAAAAAAAAAAAGAGATAGCCCTGGGTAGTAGCACAGTGGATAGGGCACTGGCCTGCGAACCCAAAGGTCACAGGTTCGATTCCCCAGCCAGGGCACATAACCAGGTTGCAAACCAGGTCTCCGGTCAAATCTGTGGCTGGAGGCAGGTGAAACGCAACCATACATTGATGTTTCTCTCCTTCTCTGCCTCTCTCCCTTCCCCTCTTTCTAAAAATAATGAAAATCTTTAAAAAAAAGTTATTTAAAAAATATTTAAAAATATTTTATTTAAAAATATATTATTTAAAAATAAAATAAAATAAAAAGATAGCACTGGCTGGTGTGGCTCAGTGTATTGAGTACTGGTTATGAACTGAAAGGGTTTGACACCCAATCAGGGCACATGTCTGGGTTTCAGACCAGGTCTTCAATTGAAAGTGCCAGAGAGATGACTGATTAATATTTCCCTCTCACATCAATGTTTCTCTCCCTTTCTCCCTCCCTTCCCCTCTCTAAAATTAACTACATAAATATGAATAAATAAAAGTATATTAAAATAAAAAGACAAAAGGATGTCATAGCACTTGAATAAAAATAAATATAGACCCTTAACCTTAGAATCTGCATGTTTCATGCTTCCTGCTTTAATAGAGCATGAACTCAATTCCGGAACCTGTTGGCAAAGCAATTCCATGCTTTCACCCTTACACCCAAGAATTATGAGAATTTATAAAGCTTAATTGCATGACATTTTCTATTCACAGTCTCAAGTAATGCACAATTAAACATGAATTTATCATATTTACTAAAGCTGGCTTCAGTTATAACAAAAATATAAAGAAGAAAATTTGAGTAACATGTTATAAATTATGTCATTTCCTGCCTCATGCTCACAATTAATTGCCAGTAACATTCTTTTCCCAAGGAGGATTGAGAAGCACATGTATATATCAAAGGTCAAATTGAATTTGAACTTTAATTTTGTACAGGAACCATAGTCTCCCACATCACTTTAAGTAATTTTAACCTATTTACATTTTATTCTTTTTGGCATGAAGCTACTCTATTTTGTTCCCTAAATAGCTCATGTATTTAGCAGTATTTAACAGCTTTATCTTCCTGATTTCCCCTATACTGGTTCACTTGGTTTACTTATTAGCTTTTGGGAAATTAATATGAAATTACATTTAAACTAGGTTTATTAATGGGGTAAATGATCAGCCTCAGGGGTTGATTAATATTGAATGCTTCAGGCATGCTTCAGATTTGCCTATACTTTTAATGAAGTATAATAAAACTGCATCCATTAATACTTGTTGCATAAAACCACTCAACACATGGTGGCTTGCAAAACCACTTATTATTGCTAATGCATTTGTCACTGGTGTTTTACTGCTCTAGGTTGATCTTAGCTGGGGTAGCCCAACTAGGGTGATGCTGCTGCTCATTACTCCCCTCCTTTGTGTGGGTCCATGATCTTCTCACAGTGATGTCAGATATTCAGGCAAGTTAGGGAAAAGACTTGAGCCTTTTTCAAGGCTTGGCTGGGAATTGATGCACTGAGAATTCAACTGCTCTCATATACCATTGTCCTTAGCAAGTCATGGACCAAGCCCAATGTCCAGGGAGTCTGTCCCGCAATGAGGCTATGACAAGACCATAGATGCAAGGGAGGATGAAAATCCGAGTCATGATTTCAACCAACCACATATACACAAAAATAACAGAACAAACTATCTTACCCTACTATTACGACTTTCATTTGTTTATTTTTTAATGCTGCTGAGTATAGAGAAGGTATTTACTGTACTGGTGTTATATACAGTGCAATCTCAGCAGTAAAAAGCTCTTTATGAACTACTTTCTTCTCTTTGTGAAGAATATGAGCCATTTGAAACCCAGAATGTAGATGTCTATTTTATCTTTTTAAAATATTTTACTTATTATTTTTCAGAGAGAGGGGAAGGGAGAGAGGCAGAGAAGGAGAGAAACATCAATGTATGGTTGCCTTTCACCTGCCTCCAGCTACAGACCTGGCTGGAGACCTGGCTTACATCCTGGTTATGTGCCCTGGCTGGGAATCAAAACAGTGATATTTGGGTTCGCAAGCTGGTGCCTTATCCATTGTGCTACCAGCCAGGGCTTCTATTTTATCTTTAATTACCAAAGTAGAGATTGTGAAATATACAAAAGTATACTGGAATTCATTACTCATTCAATAAAGATTATTAAAATTTCCTATTTGATCAACATTCAGCAGCATATTAGAATGCAAAGGACTATAGAGCAGATAGTCTTGCTGTCACACACAGAACAGTCTAGGGAAGTTCATAAGAAGTATGGAGAGTGTAGCTACAGAGAGAAAGGACCACTATTTAGTATTTTGAAGTACGATGTAGTTTGTAAGACAAACATTTATCAGGTTTGGGTCTTAGTAATTGTTAAAATATTCTAATATTTCAATATCAATTGAAAGCAGTGATTTTTCAACCAGTGTGCTACAAGAATTTTAAAACATGCAGTACACTGACATCCCTTAGATTGTCAAATTCAAAAGTGACAACAGTCAACCTAGCAATAGCTAGCCAGTGTGAATCAAAATTAGGCCTATTTATGTCAGATTAGAAAATATATATTTTTAGTGTGTCACAGCATTTTAGTAATTAGTTTATGTGTGCTTTGAGATAAAAAAAGGTCTGTAATTTCCGATCTAATAGGTGACTATAATAAGCAAGGTGAGAGTTCTTTACTGCCCCGGTTCATCTGTATTTTATTTGCAGTCTCATTGTCAAGTCTAGAAAACACATATTTAACATTAGTATTTTCTAGTTTCAGTCGCAAGTTCCCATCTATGTATATTGTGCTACTGGTCCCAGAGCTCTAAGTGCTGATGTTAGGCTGTTCTCATGCCTGCTTTTGGACACTCCAAAACTACCCAACTAAACAGAATGGGGACCTACTTATTGAAGTACTACAAGTGAGAACATTTTTAACTTCACTTTTTTTACCATGGTTTTCTACCTGTATGATATAGAGTTCTAACTTTTTAATTTTATATTGTATAAAATTTCCTTCCTTAACTAGCACCTGATGCATCAACTTTGGTATTAGGAGGATTTTTTTCAAAGGTCCTTCTAACCAGCTTCCCAAGGGAGAATGTTGTATGTTGCTTCTTATTCACAGACCTAATGGAAAGAAATATTACCTGTTCTATTGCAGACCTCAACCATTACCTGAAGTTTCTAATGATAAGTAATAGCTAGTGAGTACTTTCCATTTTCCAGGCATCCTTCTTATTACTTTACATGATCTACCCAATTAAATTCTCACAATAGCTCTATATATTTGGCACTGCCTTTCCCTCAATTTTATAGAATTACCTGAGGCACATAAAAGTTAAATCACTTGCTAAATGTAATGAAGTTAATAGTCAGTGAAACCAGAATTTGAAACAGATTTCACCTTCTTAAATAATGTGTAATGGGGCCTCTTCTTGCATTTAAACAAAATATTTTTGGCATCAATTACTTCAAGATCTTACAAAAATCACACTTCTCCGACTGTGAGCCTGTATCTCTTCATCACTTTAAATTGGGTTAATACTCAATTTTAATTCATGTATCCTGTACTCTTTTGCAGCTTTGAATTTTTAAGTACAATTTTATTGATTATTCTGTTAGACAGTGGTCCCAATTTTCCCCTTTTGCACCCCACCTGGTATCCCCTTCCCTCCAGCAATCCACCCACTTAGTTCATGTCCTTGGGTCATGCAAATAAGTTCTTTGGCTTCTCCATTTCCTATACTATTTTTAACATCCCCCTGTCTATTTTGTTCCTGCCAGAACTAAAAATTTGTTTTCATTTAAATATGGTTCTTCATAAATGTACACCACATTTTCTTCTTACACGTTCTACCTTCAAGGATTTGCAATGTGTTTATTTTCCTAATTAGGTGTTCTCATACTTTTTTTCATTATTTTGAAAGCAATATGACCTATTTTTTAAGATATGCAAGAGAAAGATAAAAGAATAATTACATTATTCATGATTATGAAAAAGGATATAAATGAGTTGTTTAACATATTTACAGAGAATAAGGGGACCAAAGGGGGTTAAAATGGGAAAGAATAAGGAAGAGATAATAAAAAGTTCATAGTGTACCAAAATAAAATTTGAGTTTATTTATTTATTAGAAAACCTAATGTATATATAGACTATATATGTATATATTATACACTGAAGATTCAAACATATTAAAAGTTACAAGTGCCCTACTTATAGCTATATTTTCAAAGAATATGTAAGAGAATATAAGGATTACACCATAGTTAAAAAAAGAATATATATATTTTAAAGCATGGCTGTATACATGTAATCCAAGCTTGTTTCATGCCACTGTAATGTTCATATACTTAAAATGAAATCTTATAATGAATACGGATCTCATAGTGTATTTTTATATCAATCAAATCATGAGACAACTTAGTTCCTCTAAGAGCAATTCATGAAGAGAGCTTAGCTGCAATCATCAGCAATTCACAGCCGGGAGAATAAGTATTGTTTTGAAAGAGACCTGTGTAGTTCACCAAATCATTCACTCACTCAGCTCCCAAACACTTACTGGATTCCCATCTGTACAGAATCGGTTTATCCCATCTAAGAATAACTTTCAGGCGTCTATATTTCTCATACATAAATGTTTAAAAAGACTAATCCAGCCTCTCCTGTGAAGCTTGTCTTGAGTCTGAATAACTTATACTCGTTGTTTCCCTCTTCTACAACCCTTCGTGGGTCCCATTTTTCAGTGAGTGTCTCTGCTGACCTAAGTCACTGGAAAGAATGACAGACTCCCAGTCCTGATAGGTCTGTCTATCTTTGCTTGTGGTCCCCATGCCCTTCTTGCCTGTGACTGTTGCTCATATCCGGTGACTATCAAAATAGGGCACACATTCCACCCTGCCTCTTTTTTTTTTTTTCTTTTTATAACAACAGCTCTTTTCTTGATCAGTATCTGTTTAAGTTAACAGGCTCCCTTTTACGATATTTTTGATACGCTTTTCCAGTATCTGTCATGCCAGTCTGGCATTTATTTATTTATTTTGTATCTGTTATTGGTTATGCTGTTACAGTTGACCCAATGTTTTTCTGTTTGCTCTCCTCTGCCCAGTTATCCTCGTACCCTCCAGCAATCCCACCCCACTTAGTTCATGTACATGGGTCATGCATATAAATGCTTTGGCTTCACTCTTTCCTGTACTATTCTTTTTTTTTTTTTTTTTTTAATTTTATTGTTGTTGTATTACATCCATCCCATTTTTGCTCCCCTCTGTCCCCCTCCCCACCCACCCATTCCCCCCAAAATCAATCCCACCTGTAGTATTCTTAACAACCCCTTATTTAATTTAAGCCTAGCAATCATGCTTCTTAATCCCTGTACCATTTCCACATTTCTCCCCTTTCACCCTCCAACTTGATAACCCTCCCAATGATCCCCATACCTATGATTCTGGTCCTCTTCTGGTTGATTGCTTATTATGTTTTATTTTTTTTTAGATTCTGTTGTTGATAGATGTGAGTTTGTTGTCATTTTAGTGTTCATAGTTATGGTATTCTTTTTCTTAAGTAAGTCCCTTTAACATTTCATGTAATAATGGCTTAGTGATGATAAGCTCCTTCAGTTTTACCTCGTCTGGAAAGCATATTATCTGCCCTTTCATTCCAAATGGTAGCTCTGCTGGATGGAGTAGTCTAGGTTGTAGGTCCTTGCTTTTCATCACTTTAAATACTTCTTGTTAGTCCCTTCTTGCCTGCAAAGTTTCTTTTAAGAAATCAGGTGACAATTTTATGGGAACCACTTTGTAGGTAACTCTTCTTTTCTCTTGCTGCTTTTAAGATTCTTTCTGTATCTTTAACCTTTGGCATTTTAATTATGGTATATCTTGGTATGGTCCTCTTTGGGCCTAGCTTGTTTGGGACTTTATGTGTTTCATGGACTTGTATCTCCATTTCCTTCTCCAAATTAGGGACATTTTCCTTCATTATTTTTTCACACAAGTTTTCAATTTCTTGCTCTTCCTCTTCTCCTTCTGGCACCCCTATGCTTTGTATATTGGCACATATAAAGTTGTCTTAGAGGTTCCTAAGCTTCTCCTCATTGTTTTCAGTTCTTGTTTTTTCATTCTGTACTAGTTGACTGTTTAATTCTTGCTTATGTTCCACATCATTGATTTGAACCCTGGTTTCCTTCCCTTCATAATTGGTTTTGTTTCACTTAGCATAACCTTCATTTCTTTCTTTCTGTATTTGCCACTCTCAAGCATATCTGTCAAGTCTGTAAGCATCTTTATCTCTAGCATTTTGAGTTCTGAATCTGTTAGGTTGGTTATCTCCTTGTCTCTTAGAGTGGCTATCTCTTCATCACTTAGTTCTCCCACTGGAACCTTGATCTGTTCCTTCATTTGGGCCATCCTTCTCTGTCTCCTCAACTTGACAATCTCCTGTTTGTCTCTGTGTCTTAGGTAGAGCTATCGTACCTGTTATGTTGTAAGGGGTGGAGCCTTAGGTATTTGTCATTGTGGGTTGACCTGTTTCACCACATTGTGGCACTGTATATGGGGGAGGGGTCCAAGAGGGAACACTGCCACCTGCTCAGCACTCCCCACTTTCCCACTAGTCAAACACACTCTGCTGAGAACCAGGCAGTTTCCTCTGCTGTGCCAGTTCCCACCAGTTTTCAGTCTGTTGCTGCCTCCACTGGTAGTACCTCCTCTAGAGACTCCTCTGATGCTGCTGGTGCCACCACAGCCCCACCTCTGCACCCTGGCTCCAGCCCTTCTACCTACTTGGGTGAGTATTTCTTCTTTATTTTTCATTGGACCTACTTTTGTTCGTTTTCTGGGTCTTTTGATTTTTTTAATAGTTTTGAGGTAGTTGTATTCCTTCTTAGGTGTGAAAGGATATGCAGTGTATCTACCTAAGCCTCTATCTTGGTTGGAAGTCCCCAGTCTGACATTTACACTTCACTTGCTACGGCCATCTATTTTCCAAGGAGTCAAGATCCATTATGACAGTTTCATTGTCATCACCCTATATCTTTATAATAGCATTAGATCCTGGATTATGGCATCAACTTTCCTTTCTACAATATAACATTTCATCTACATGGGCTTGCTCCCATAACAGAAGTAAGTATTCTCACCTGGTGCGGACAATATAATTAAAAACACCATGAAGTCCAGTGTTTTTAAATGATCATGAGACCCAGAGCTGAGGAAAAGAAAGATGGTTGTTTATATCTTATTCCTGTTATGGCAAGGAATTTTTTTTTCTAGCCTAGCATATAATTAGACATTGGCTTGAGAGTAAGTATCTAATTGTAATTTGCTGCTTTACAAGGAATCAAAACTTTCTCAACTTGGATCTTTTTAAAATTAATTATTATTTTAAAAGATGTTATTATTGATGTGCTCTGTCACA
The DNA here is from genome assembly GCA_004026585.1 of Noctilio leporinus. Taxonomy (NCBI): domain Eukaryota; kingdom Metazoa; phylum Chordata; class Mammalia; order Chiroptera; family Noctilionidae; genus Noctilio; species Noctilio leporinus. The sequence goes on along the minus strand of PVIW01010950.1, from coordinate 29,318 downwards.
TTGCCAGAACTGAAAATTAACCTGGTTAATTTCATATAATTATTGCTAAATCAATATTAATGTGTCCTTAGATAAAGCTAATAAAAGATAAAGTTAATAAAAATGATTAGAACTTTATTTTATCCTGCATACATTCATACTACTCTAAGACTATACTTTGAAATAGAGTCTTATTTGGAGTAGGGAATTGAAAATATTATGATGTTAATCTGTATAATTAATTCAACAAAATGTTTCCTTGTTATATGAAAGATTAAGCAAGTACATTTTTTAATTATAAGAATTTACTAACTGTTTACATTTTGTAGAACTATATCCTCATTGAGCTTGTAGCAATAACTTTTAAAATGCTAAGGATTTTATTTTACATAGATATAAAGTTTCTTGAGTCAACTTCATGTTATAATGATTTCTGCATGAACATGTTAGAGAATTAATAGTTAGGGGGGTTGTGAGTTAAGTCCAAATACTAATGATTATTCACACATCTGCTATATTGATTATATCGAACTATGTTGAACATTTAAATGTTAGATTGTTATTTTCTTTCAATGTAATATGAATCCCATTTATGTCCCCCAAATCAAAGTGAGAATGTTATTGTTTCTCAAATAATATGTGTAAACCCCATCAGAGAGGACACATTCTGCTTGAAGTTCTGATCTATGAGTCACACAGAAACTAGGCCCAAGATAGTTAAAAGTCCTCTGTCTAAGACTGTCTGAAATAGTATGTCACTCCTGAAATGCAAAGAAAATTAGAATTTCACAAGTTTGCCTCTTTGACCCCTCTTTACAGGACTGAAGACAGGTATTGATATTGTTTACATACTTCCTATATTTACTTTTGTTGCTGTGAAAGAGGAAGGAAGACTAGAAGGAAATAAAGGAATAAGATAAGGGACTAAGTGAGGGAGGAAAGAATAGGCTAATGAATTAATGGGTTTGGCATTGACTATACTCAAAATAAATTGACTCAGCCACTTATATACATTGAATGAAGACAAACCCTGGTTGTCTAGAAAAACCAAATATTAATAAAGAAATAAACTAGCAAGGAATCTGATAAGAGGGGGTTAAATCTTGCTTCGTTTTTCATATATATGTTTCATAACTAGTAGTCACAAAGGAAAAAGTCTAATTAGTTACTATAACATAATAATTTTTAAAACTATCCAGAATAGTCATGTAGCCCAGGCAACCTAATGATAATGATATAGTTTGTGTGTGTGTGTGTGTGTGTGTGTGTGTGTGTGTGTGTGTGTGTATTTGTGTGTGTGTATGCCTATTTTAAATTAAGTTTATTGAGGTGACATTGGGAAACATTGGTTAATAAGATTATATGGTCTTCAAATGTATAAGTCTGTAATACATGATCTTTATACTGTATGTAGTTTTAAAGTATATAGCCGGTAGTTATAAAAACATTATTTGCTGTGCAATTTTCAGAACATCTGAAGCAGCCACATTCCACTGATATTCTTCTAACATACAGCAGAGGGCTCTAGTGGTGTTGACCATGGAATTTAATATTGTAATAGTAATTTAAGCAAATATAAAAACAGATATTTATTCAAAGCAATATTGTAAAAGGGACATAAAACAAGAAAGGAGAATGGTAGTTATCATTTGAATTGCAAAGTTTGTTCAAATGCAGTTCAGTGTTTTGTTTTAAGAGTTGCTTTAAGCCCACTCAGGTTTGTTTGACAATATTAATATATGAACATTACTATAGATCTGGAAATTCATGATGAGAGAGGCTACCAATCCTTAGCTTAATTATTTTAGCAACAAGACCTTCAAGAGAACCATGATTAGAGTAAAAATAAGAAATGATGTTGCTCTTCAAACAGATAAACTTACATAATTATTGAAGAGTTGATATGTATAAGGCACTAGCTAACTTCTGAAGTGACACAATGATAAATAAAACACAGTGTCTTCTCCCATTGAGTATAAATAATACAAAAGGAAAAGTATGTACGGAGGACAGAATAAAGCAAGTGTAATAAAGGAGATAAAACTTTAACAAGGTGCTAGAGCAGTTCAAATAAGAAAATCCTTATAAATTGTTTACTTAGGTGGATGCCTGGGACAAATAAGAGCAAGGAGCTTTCCATGCAGAGCATGCGTCTCTACCACTCACGATATTAGTGCAAACACAAAGAATAACCAGGGAGTTGCAGATGCTCAGTTTGACCCAAAAGTAGGTTTCAAAAGGTGGTAAAAATCAGATAGGCTTTGTGAATCACAGCAGATTAATTTCATCAGGAAGTTATAAATGTCATGATTAATTGTTTTACTTAAAATCAGGTAAGCTTCATCATGGCCCCAATTAAAATCAGAGGACTCAAAATCCTGCATATGCCACCTATGATAAAGTCATTAGGTAGCCATGGAAACAAATAGCCACATATCTAACTAAGTGCAGCAAGTACTGATAGTACTGTATGTGTAAGAACTGCTGCTGGAACGTACAAATGTTTCATTTGGATCCTATAAAATGTGACAATTTTTAAAATATTTTTTATGTTGCTGTAGTCTCATACATACTTTTATATAGTAAAATTCATGCACACATTCAAGAAATGTCCATTATGTTTTTTCCGAAAACACATGACGTATTTCTAGTAGAGAAATTAAAAAAAGAACCCTGTGTATGTAGTATTGGCTAAGTTTTTATAAGAAAAGTCCATAAAATTTTAGTCAAATTAAATTCATTATAATCACAAATATGGTTTATGAAACCACTTGCACTGGGCTTTCAGACTGTCAAGTTTGTTATTTATCACTTGAGATGGGTTTTTCAAATTAGTCTCCCAAATATGCATGGGACACACTATGTTACATATTTCAATTAAAGCAACATTCTATAGCAAGTTTTATTTTTGTTTACCTTTTTCTATTTCTTAGGCTTTATGAAAGCACTCACTGTCTTTCCCTACCACAACTGGGCCTGTAGCACCCCTGACCAGTTCCTGAGATCCCATAGTGACATCAATCTTCAACACGCCTTCCTGGGAGTGAGGGAAGGAAGACCTCTCCAGTGTTGTTGATGATGGGGGTGGACTTTGTGCTTGGAAGCAAGTACTGTCATATTATGAGTTACTTGGAAACCTCTACAAACTCTTGGAAGAAAGCTCCCTGGAGGGCTCCATGTGGTCTTCTTCATTTAGCAACAGCACTCTGGGTTGATTCAATGATCCAAATGTAGCTTCTTCATTTGGGAACTATTTTGGAAGCCAGTTTTGATGTGCCCCCATATTATTATAAGTACATTGCTTTTTACATGTAAAAGAATCGATACTGGGTGCTCACAGAAACTTTTAAAAAGTCATGTTCTCCGAAGAAGCAGCTCGGTCTGAGTGCATGGAACTGTTCGCTAGTGACTTAATGAAACTGCAGAGGACAATTACTTATGGTATTTGGCCATTTTTCATTTGTACACTCACTCTATTAAAGAGGATTCAGTACCATTGCCCCTTAGTTTAAAGCCATTTCATCAATATTTGGATTTGGTAGGGACGAAAGGACGAAGCTATGACAAACTAGGCAGTTAGCAAAATTTGCTACTCATTGTGTCCAGTTATCTGCCTTAGCACCAACAGACACAATTTACAGCAACACAATGTGCAGAAGCTCAGCTGCCCTGTGTGATTCAAAGGTAGTATTTTTCTTTATAAATAATGGAAAACTCACACTTTAAAACGAGTGAATATAAATCTAATGTCATTAGCCAAATGATAACTCCAACAAGGCAATGGCCAGCTAGGGAGTGCCATGTCACATTTTAAATCCAGGTGGAGATTATCCAGCTGGAGCATTTTTTACATTTTAGTTGGTCTTCTCAACCAGTCTGCATGGTTTATATTACTGTACCCACTTTGAAAATGAGAAAACTAAAGCACAGGCAGTTATCTTACTTATGGTCACCAAGTTAGAAACATGTAGAGCTGAAATTCCTAATGTAGATAGTCTGCTTAATCACCTGTTGGAATTGTACAGCATGTCATCAGTTTCAATTATGTAGAACAAATAAGCAGTAATATTTGGCCACATGTGAGATAATTTTCTTTCTTTTTTTTTTTTTTTTTTAAAGATTTTATTATTTTTCAGAGAGAGGGGAAGAGAGAGAGGCAGAGACAGGGATAGCAATGTATGGTTGCCTTTCACCTGCCTCCAGTTACAGACCTGGCTGGAGACCTGGCTTGCAACCTGATTATGTTGCCCTGGCTGGGAATCGAACCGGCGACCTTTGGGTTAGCAGGCCGGCACCTTATCCACTGTGCTACCAGCCAGGGCCTTAATTTTCTTAATACTTTATTTTAATACAAATATATAGGTTAATATTCTCAACTGTTTGTACCTCTGTGCTAGAGACAAAGAAAATAATTGCTGTGTAACAGGTCATTTAATAACAGGATTTTTGATGCTGTACTTTTAAAAAAAGTAATGCAAGAATAATCCAACCCACTTCTAACCTGAATTTAACATAGTAAATATGAAGTTTCTTGACTACTCCTAAAGTTTAAGTTTAGAGTAATAGTAATAAACACAATAACATTTTAATAATTTGATTGAATTATGAAAGCAAGATTAACAAACTGCTAGGCTTGGAATTTTCCATTATTATTTCTGTGTTCCACTTTTGACATAATTTAGAAACAACTGTGCCAGGATTCCCGGTCTACAAATATGCTTTATGACAAATGAATAAGCATAGATTTTATAGTCGGCATGACTGCTACTTTAATAAGCTTTCTAGTGGCAAGCTTTTATTACCTTGGGTAAAGTAAAAGTGAGGCACCATCTTATGCAGCACACTAAAATCTATAATAAAATTATATCATTAGGGAAGGTGATACTGACTGAAGCAACACAGTAAGATCAATTTGGGATAGCTATGAAAGTTTGACACTTAAGTCTTCACATAATTGATTGATGGCACGAACAGATGACTCCATGGACCTCTCTCTCTCTCTCTCTCTCTCTCTCTCTCTCTATATATATATATATATATATATATATATATATATATATCCCTATTGCAACTTGTGAAACAGAGATACAAATAATAGAAAAGATTTACATGGTCGCAATAAAATTAGAAAAGTATAAAGAAGAAAAGGAAGATTCTTAAAAGTCACCTTATCATATTTAAATGTACTATACCTTTTTTGGGTTAAAACAATTTTTTAAGTCATAGGAACTTGACATTTATTTTTACAAATTTCAATGATTACTGAGAGTGGAATAATAAAACATCCTTTGCACTAAGAGTTTTAAGTAAAATTTTCCCTTATTTAAAAAAAAATTAAAGATTACTAGTGAATAGAGTTCGTCAGTGTTGTTACAAATTAGCCCCTTTCTCTACCTGCTACAAAAGAAATAAAACAATACCTAAGGACTTGCTTCATAAATCAAATACTTATCAGTTGATGTTATGATGCCTAAAATTGGACAAGTTCCTATATTGATCCTATAGGTGTTATATAGTTATATCTCATGAGCATAGATGGCTGCATCAGTGAATCCTAGAATAATTGCTTCCAGGACACAGATGTAGCTTGGGTAAGCTTCAGATTCCTCCAGGGGTCTTCCCCTGGGCAGGACAGTGTATCATTCTTGGATCACTATCTCCCACAAAATCTAGAGAAACAGTTTAGTGTTTTATGTGTGTTTTTCCGGAGGTTTCCCTGAGCCCTAAGAAAATAATGCATCCATTCTGAAGTAGAAAAGAGTGTAAATTAAGTCAAAAATAGAAAAATATCAAAACATTTTCTTTTCTCATATATTGCATATGTGCACTGAAATTCTCCCATCTTTAGTCTCTTTTTTATCCTGGAATCATATTAAAATCATATTAAAATATCTGCCTGGTAATAAAGTGAAAGGCAGAAAGACTTTGAGCTTCCAAGATATTAGAATATAAAAAGAAGGAAACGAAATGTACAGTGACTACAGATAAATTTAGTAAACTAATATTAATCTCATTCTGTGATTATCATACTATGATTATTTTATCACATGAATATCTTACAATTAATTTATTAACTATTTTGGCATCTTTAAAAATAGGTAATAACTATTTGTACATTGTACATGCTTATGTTTGAGTAATTAGAAAAATAACAAGTAAAAAGTAAACTAATTTGGGATACATATATGTCAACTTTATACCTACTACTAAATATATAGCCAGATATATCTATGCTTAGAAACATCATCAAAAATATTTTCTGCTTGTTAAAGCACATTATTTCTTCAGTCTGTTTTCGTTTTAGTTCAAGTTATTCCAATTTCTCCTATTTTAATTCTGGAGAAGTATTTCTACTCCAACTAAATGCCCTGAACAAGTGCATGTATTTGATGTAAGTTTGGAACATTTTAAAACAGAGACTTAAAGTCATCTAAATGTATGTAATAAATCACCCCCTATTTCTACTCCTTTTCTAAGGATAAGGCAAACTTAAACAGGTTTTATCTGGTGTTGTAAAATATGCAAAGGCATTAACTTGATTGCATTGATGTTCACCAACTAAAGCCTACCTTGTCCCGAATGAGCCCCAGGGAAATTCAATTTTTAACTGTAATCATAAAAAGCTCCAGTTTGAACTAAAATTCAGTATTAGAGAATCTAAAGCCTTCTTAAGAATAATTTTACTTTCAGGTAAGAAAAAGTTTGAGTTTATGCTCATGATCTCAGTTCATTATTGACCAAGGAAACTCTTTTTACAAATTAAAAAAAAAAAAAAAAAAAAATTGGCTATAGATACATGACTGAGTTCTGGGTGACTACTATGATATTTTTAATGTTCTGAGATACACATAAAATTATAATACTTTACAGTGGATTATATTAGAAAGATTTGGAAAGACCTGGGAGCATCAATTGGGGTGTGATAAAATTAATTTTTTATCATTATGTGTTATGGTAATACAAATAAAATACACAAAACTAAGGGATATACTAAATATTGAATATGGGTAGAATTTTAAAATAATTATTAATCATTTTAAAACAGTTTGCTTCCATTAACACATATTCTTCATATCCGCTTTTACACTGGAAATAAATTTTTGACCATGAATTTTAATAATAGGCTCTTCAAATTGTAGATATTGACATAATTATATTATTTTATACATAAGTAAAAAAATTAAAACTGTCTTTTTACCATTTAAAAATTTTCAAACAGATGAAATTAAAGTAGTTAATATCTTCAGTTTTATTTAATGAACAACTGCTATATTTTAATTCCTTTCAAATAAATTTGAATCCATTTAATATATTCATTAAACCTACTTAAATGCATTAATATCAAGCATTGCAAAATAATAATTTCTCATTTTACAGCACACCTGTCTTGGCAGAGTTAGTAACCCTGGAAATTGGTTTAGAAAACGTTAAAAGATAGATTAGTTTCAAAAAGATAAGACTCTCTGCCTGAAGCTGAATCACCTAGGAGACCCCACTGGTGGCCTCATTGCATGGAATATGTGTCATTCTCCCTGGCTCCTGGAGCATGAATCCATCTGTAAACTCCAGGGACCATTTGTCCAAGATGCCCTTGAAATAAATGTCCCAGCATATGGTCACAAAGCCCTCCATGCAATGTAGCTCACGTGCTTTCTGACCCCTGTGCTCATGGGACCCAGTGTCAGGCCACATTCTGCCAGCACCACAGACTGAAGACCTTCCCACAGGTTGCTTGTACCTGAAAGCAGCATACTTAGGGGATACCTGTTACCCTAGAACATGCCAAGCTTGCCTGAGATAGCTCAGATTTGCAGTCTATGTAACATATAACATATTGTCATAGCAGTAAAAATAATTAGTTCCTATTGAACAATTGTTGATTTTTGAAGAGACAAAATAGTGTTTTTAAATGTATACTTCTTGCCTTGAATGCTATATTATGTTTAAATAGAAGTTTATATAATATCTTCCCCAAACTCTATAAATTAGGTATTTAAAAAAAATAAATATATTTTATAAAAGAGAAAACTGAGGCACAAGAAATTTAAGAAACTTGCCCATGATAACAGAGCTTAGAAACAACTCAGGCACCTAGGTGTCAGGGTCTTCCACACTCATGGAGGCTGAATTCTACTGCCTCTTTATTTCAACCCCTTAAAAAAGGGAGGGAATCTATGAAGGAGAGCTAAGAAACTGATAATTCCACAAGGAGGAAACATATACCAGACATTGCTGGCTCTAATCACACCCCAAACTGCTATGTACACTGCCATGTTTCAGAAGAAATATTCACACTGTGCCTCATTTTTCTTGAAAACATTTACATCATTCCCCTATTCTGTCTTGTCTTTAATCTTTCTAAAAATCTTTGTCACCTAGTGTCCAGCACATTTTCTTTTCTCCACGGGTGGATCAATTAGGTACTTTTTATATACATACATTCATAAGGCTTGATCAACTTCTTGAGTACTTTAATTGGGTATCATCCAATTTAGTGGGGTATACTGGGTTAAAGAGAGATCAAGTGCACCATTGACATGAAACCCTTCAGCTCTTATGCTCTGCATAATAAAGTTATGTAAGCCTAAATTTGATTATATGTAGGCATATGTTAATAATTTGCTGTATGATCCATTTGTAGTTTCTTCATTCTTCATTATTACTGGGACTTAATGATTTCACTCAAAAAGTTTTAGAGTTAACAAGTAAATGATATATTAAATCAAACTTCCTTGTAGCTCAAATTATCTGCTAAATGTGCAAACACACAGTTTCCTAGACTAGGTATTAATCCTACTAAATCCATCAAAATTACATATTTAGTATTCTGTTCTGATTTACTGTCTTTTTCCTAACAAGAAGATTAAAGATTCTTTTTATGCTTACCATTAAATAATGCCATAGTTATAAATGAGAGGAGCATCCTTGCCTTCTGGATTCTACTTCAATTGCAAGATAAATTTAGAGAGATAAAAATATGTTGGTTGTATATGAAACTTCCTTTGAAAAGATAAGTAGATTACATAAGTAGATGTAACCATTCTTTAATTTTAAATCTCAAAATAAAATAGAAAACTCTCCACTAACAAAATGTTTAAATAATGTCAGGAGTAAAACAAAAGTTTGAACTTAAATTTCAGAGAATAGTATGAAGATAATGTAAGTATGAGATATTACCAAATATTTATCTAATAATTATTTAAATATCATTTTCTGAATATACTATAAAATATTTAAAAGTCAAAATATTACTGAAAAATTAGGTATTCTCATATTCACTAATTAACATGGAATAATAACCACTATGAACAGTAACCAAATTTGTCATTCTAATGCAAG
>PVIW01010950.1:0-15000 GCA_004026585.1 Noctilio leporinus | reverse complement strand
TTTGTTCAATAACATCTTGGTATCCAGGATTCCATTCTCTTAAAGCTAAGATCGAAAATATCATTACTTCCAACACTAATTTTTGTGCTGCTCTATTTTAGGCATTAGAAGCTAAATCACAGACTCCTAAATATAATGTAATTGTTTTAAAGCAAATCTGAATTAAATGTATTAAATTCATGAAATACATGGAGTTTCCTCAAGCATTACTTCATATTTCTGTATTTTCAAGATGATTATTGGGATATTGTGACTTATAAGAAAGTTATTGTTGGGGTTCCTCTACTTTCTGAAGCAGAACTCCTAACTCTTGGAATTTCCATAATGATGAGAATGCTAAAAATGTATTGTTATGTTAATGAGGGGACTTGGGGCCCACTAAAGGTTTGTCAGAAGAACAGACCAGGAATTAGAAGGTTGTAACCTTCACTTACATTTACTCCTCATGCTCTACATTTGGGGAGCAACAGGGGCAGGAGGTTGAATCACTTGCTATTGATCAATGATTTAATCAACATGCTTAGGGAATGAGACCTTAATAAACACTCCACAGAGCTTCTATGTTGGTGATTGTGTGGTAAGCTGAAGAATGGCATACCTGGAAAGAGCTTGAATGTTCTGTTCTGTGTCCTTTGTCCATACTTTGCCCTGTGCATCTCTCCTATCTGAATTTCCTGAGCTATATCCTTTCACAAGAAGCTGGTGATTTAGTAAGTTTCTCTGACTTCTATGAGCTGCCCTAGCAAATTAATCAAACTGAGAAGCAAGTTGTGAGAACCTCTAATTTACAGTCCAAAGTAAAGGTAAAAACCTGGTTTTTCACTTCTCATGGGGTCTTTAGAACCTCCTATCTATAGCCATCTTTCAGAAGCTCAGATGATAACCTGGACTTGCGATGGGTGGCTGAAGTCGGGTAGGGCAATCTTGTAGGACTGACCCTTCAACCTATTGAATTTGATGCTATCTCTGGGCAGATAGTGTCAGAAATAACTTCATTGTTGGGTTCTCAGCTAGTGTTCAGAATATTGTTTGGGTGTGAGTGTGTGCACCCCCCAACTCCTATTGCACGTATAAACAATGAAAACTGGGTTTCAGAACATAAACAACTATATACTCAATAATCTAGATATATGAGCATGAAAATTACCTAAATTTTTTTCATCATATTGTAGCTATATTGACAGAGGAACTTCATAAAAGATGCATAGCTATGAGTACATTATCATTAGCACAAACAAATGTAATCTTCAAATCTTTCTCAAGGATTTTATGTACCTATGCAAGGAGTGAAGAAAACAACTTTAATATGTTATTTTTTTTCTAGAATAGCAATCATTTGGGTATTTAAAGAATATCTATCAGCAGCCACTATGGATTTATTGTGATTTGCAGTGGGAGACTGACGACAACCTATGGAAGATGTTTGCATGTTTTATTTTCTAAATCTTTAAAATTTAAAAACATTCAATAATGTTTGCATAATTGTGTACTATTTCTTCATGCATCTGATTGTTAAAGAGATCCATGCTGTTATCACCAACTGGCTTATATGATATACTTATGACAGAGAATAACCTCAGTCTCTTCTTAGTTATCATAGACTGCCATAGCAAAATACCACCCACTGGTGCCTTGAACAATAGCAATTTATTTTCTCACAATTCTCAATGCTAGAGAACAGGATGCCAGCATGTGGATTTCTGGTGAGAGCTTACCTTCTGGCTTGAAGATGGCCTCCAGGTTGCTGGCCTCTCTTGGCTAGTCCTTGGTACAGGACATGTAGAGAGAGTGAGTTCACTAGTATTACTTTTTTTTTTTTTTTTTAAAGATTTTATTCATTATTTTCAGAGAAAGCAGGGCAGGGAGGTAGGTAGAAAGGGAGAGAAACATCAATGTATGGTTGTCTTTCACCTGTCTCCAGCTACCCACCTGGCTGGAGACCTGGCTTGCAACCTGGTTACATGCACTGGATGGGAAATGAACCAGTGACCTTTAGGTTGGCAGGCCGGTGCTTTATCCACTGAGCCAACAGTCAGGGCTAGTATTACTTCTTATTGGGACGCTAATCCTATCGAATTGAGGCACGGCTCATTAAACCTTAACTAGTTCCTTAGAGATCCTACTTCCAAATACAGCCACACTGAGAGTTAGAGCATCAATATATGAACAGGGGAAAGGGTGCAATCAGATACATCTAGAACAGTGCAAGTGCATGTCATTTTGATTATGAGATTAGGTACACAGGAATAATGTGGGAAAGATCTCAGGTTATCTGTGGAACACAGTAAATATTATACAGATCTTTTGCAATTTGAGGAAAATTTTAGCTATGCTGATAAATTGCCATTGAAAATTATAGTATAATTAGTATGATGGCCCATTTTATGTTTGGGTAATTGCTTCAATAATCCAAACCTATTTACTCTGTTTAAATATTGAATAGCATTGGTATATAATCATCTTTCAACATTACAAATAATCAAAATCATAAGTATCTTTGATTGACTTCAAAATAAAAATTTTTACATTTACTGAAAAATTTTTAATCCATGTGTTAAACTTTCACATTTATAAATGTGTAACATACTTCTACTACAATAATTTATATTTAACCATGCCTATGTTTTATTACTACATACCCTTAGTAAAGGTCAATATCAATCTTGGATTTCTGTATAGTTTCTTTCAAGTCATCATGGTTTCCACAAACCCAGTTCTTTCTGTTCCCAACTTCTCTGGAGAGAGTTAATGTCCTTGTTATGTTTCCTATGTTTTCTTTACCTCAGGGTTTCTATATTGTTTCCTAGGAATTTGGTGATCAATCATGAACTTTATAGTAGATATTTTGGTGAGCTTACTTTGATGAATTTCTATTTGCTACAAACTGCATATTAAACATATCAGATAGTTAAAATACAGATATGCTGCAGGCATGATGAAGTGTTTTAAAAAGAAATCCCTGTGTAGGGAAGGACATCCTGTTTATTTATGCCAAGTTAGTTCAAGAAGTAGGTGAAGTCTGCAACTTTAGAAATAGGTCAGTCACTCATTTTTTTACAATATGAATAAAAACAAAAATAGTATTTTAGAAGCAATCATTATATCTCAAAATAATTTAATTTGAGGTTATACACCAAAATATTATAAAAATCATTTAACTTAAAGTAATTAGACATAAGGTTTATTTATTTTCCTAGCAAAGGTTTAGAACAAATACATTTATTTTACTTTAAAATTATCATAAATATCTTGTATTTTTGATGACAAAAACTACCCATACCATCATGAATGGCTTGTTTCTTGTTTTTTATTAAATATTTTATTGTAGTTCTACTACAGTTGTCCCAATTTTCTCCCTTTGCTCTCCTGCTGCATCAGAGGGCAAAAGACACATCTGGGGGTCAAGGTAGAGGCCTTCCCTAGGCTGCTTCCCAAGGGTGATATTTTAAATTCCTCCAAATGGCTCCTGCCTCAAATCTAAGCAGCCAGAAATTCTGGGTTGGGTGGTACAGTGGCAGCTCCTGAGTGCCCTGCAGGGAGGTAGGCTCATCCACTCACTCACATGCCGGGCACACTCACTCCCACAAACTCGAACTCACCCGCAGCTGGATTGTTCAGTTGATTGCTCTCTGGTTTAGTTGCAATACTGTCCAGGCCTGGGAGCCAGTGCATGGAGCTTCCCACTCCTCTGCACCCATCTTGGAATCTTGAATAAACGGCGTGTTTCTTTTTCCTCTAACCAAATTAGTCCAGAAGCTTACAGTAGCCGACAAACATATAGAAAAATGCATAAAACAAAAATAGTCAGTCATCAAAATCATATTTAAATATATTGCAAAAAACCAAAAAATATTTCAAATAAAACTGAAGGTACATTTTTCTGTTTAAATGAGAAATGCATACTGAAGTATTATCATTTGTTATTTATACATAGAATTATACTTTTGTTAATTTTATATGTTCTAAATATTAAGATTTTTTACTCTAATGTGTATATTTTCTATCAAAAGAACAAACAGCAAAGGTATTAAATTTCTATAAATTTATAAAGATATAAAATTAAATAGTAAAGGTATATATTTACACTGCAATTTTCAATATCTAAGAACATAAATTTAGATCACTTAGGTTATTCTTTTCATGTATTTATATTTAGGCAAGGATATCATAGAATTTTGAAAAGTTAAGTGCTTAAGTTAGAGATCAAAAGAAAAGTAAATTGACATTTTGGAAAAAAGTAATTAATATGCATAGTCCAAGATTTTTGTTCTTTCTTTGCACATTGTTTTACAAATTGGTGATGGAAGTGATTTATATGTATCATTTGCAGAGACATTATTTTTCAAAAATGTTGAATGTTATTCAGGTTATTAATTGAAGTTATTAGATTTATTTATGTTTGTATTCACTATACTCTATCAAACATCTGCAAAATTAATGTGCAATACGACTTTCTATGGTGAAGGAAATCATGTGCATCTGTGATGTTTAACAGAGAAGGCACCGGTTCTCTGCAGCTTCTAGGCACTTGAAATGTGGCTAGAGTCACTGAGGAACTGTCTTGTGTGTTTTTTTCACTTTAACTCATTTAAATTTATATTTATAGTCGTCACATGTGGATAGTAGCTACTGTTTTGTATAGTGCAGGTCCAGACAATGGTTGTTACACAAATCATGTGGGACTACTGTCCATGTATCATTTTCATATGTAACATTATAATCCAATAATTTCTCTTAAATACCAAGTTAGATTCTAAAAGACTTCCTTTCTCATAATATTTCTTGAATTAATTTATATATACATATGTGTATATATAGATGCATATAATACTTTTCAAAATTAGTTTTCTTAGACCTGGCTGGTGGCACAGTGGATAAGGTGCCAGCCTATGAACCCAAAGGTCGCTGGTTTGATTTCCAGCCAGGGCCCATAACCAGGTTGCAAGCCAGGTCTCCAGCCAGGTTCATAGCTGGAGGCAGGTGAAAAGCAACCATACACTGATGTCTCTTGCCCTCTCTGCCTCTCTCCCTTCCCCTTTCTCTAAAAATAATAATAAATAAAATCTTTAAAAATATTAGTTTTCTTATCTATAAAATTATTGATTAAATATAACTGCTAATGTGTCATCTCTAAAATTATAATATACATATTTATAAAATAAAATAATCTGTATTTTATATACATATAAATAGAAATATCTATACTTACAAATTAGAGTTCCTAGTTCTGGAATCCAGATGGGTATAATAATCTGAATATTGTGCTCATAATACTGAGCTAAGATTGATCATTTCATAAATAGAGAAAATGAGTAACTCACAGATAGCCAATGTTGATCTTAATAAAATTTTTGGAACATGGTAAAAAGTCACTAATTCTATTTTTTGATGTATGACAGAGACTGTTAATTTTTTCACAAAAGTTGTCTTCTTCATTGTAATAGAAGTACTGAATTCTTGCAAATATTTCTCAGCTTAGCTGTAAACAAGTAGGGCTTTCTGACTAATTATGGCCCTGGGTTGTGTGTGGAAATTATATAGGTCACTTCCTTAGAGATGAGTGATCTTGTCACCCTCTATGTCATAGACTAAAAGGCAGACATAGTGAGTTGGTTGGCAATGCTGGCTAGGTTAACACCTTAGGAAGTGTTTTAGAAGAAAGATACCCCAAGAACTTAGATGCTCTTGTGGAGCAGAGCTTTATACATAGCCTAGACCATCAAATATACTCTAGAAATTACATAAAAGGAAGAAGTATCAAACTTGTGGTGAAACTCTTTGTTACAGAGGCTTAACTTAACACCATGAAGACATGAAATGATACTAGGAAGCATGATGCTCTCCAAACAACACCAAAAAATTATAAAATCTGTGATACTGGCTTAGTAGTTGACATGTAAGCAGAACATGTAATGTAGGGTAGAAATTGTGTCTTTGACAGGCGGTAAAATTGTCACCCATGAGAACTCAGAAGACACAGTCTATGCTTCTTGACCTTGTAATTCTGTAAAAATGATTAGAAAAAACTAAAGTGATTGGTGTCCCTTGTTGTTTTTGGCAGATGCTAGGAAGTGGTTGGTTCAGGCAAAAATGCGTTGATTTGCAAACAGAGCTGAAAGGGGTTCAGTTCTATTGTAGGAAGATTTCCATGCATATGGGCTACAATTGAAATTGATTGCAATTTTGGTTATGTTGGGCATGGAGCTGGAAAAGCCAAAGAGCTTCTGAAGCCCCAGCAGCAGGAGAGAGGATTTTCATTCGATACGTTTTTTCAAGAGCCTCCAGTTCAAGGCCAGTCAGTGGGAGCCAGCTCAGCTGCACGGAAGAGATTAATGACGCTGCTTTCCCCAATCACACCAGGCTTGCTGTTTCAGTTGGCCTCCCAAGAATTGTGACCAGATGTGATCTGCAACTGTGGAAATCATGTAGAGCCAATAAACCAAAACCTCTGAGGGGTTCTATATCCCCAAAGATCCATAAACCTGCAATCATTAGGCACTAAAAGCTCTCCCATCTGTAGACCTCCATGCCCACTTCAGATGGAGCCAAAAGGATAATGGACTAGAAATATTCTTCTACAGGGGAAAGCCAGAGTCCGGGGAGGATATTGGGAAGAGAATTCCTAAAGGATAGAAATAGTGTTGCCAATTGGATAATCAGGGAAATCTCTCCATGCAGGACAGGGAGTTTTCAGTTACTGCCAATAGAGAGATTGATCATTGCTGTAAAAAACTGACTGCAGTAGGTTTTCAATGCTTCTCCTGTCCACGCCCTACCTTTTATACAGTTACCTTGCCCTTTCACCTATTTATAGTAAATGGAATGGATAATTTGTCTTTTAACTTATCAGTCAACAAATAATGGAAAATAACATCTTGATTGGCTGCAAAATACAGTGCCTTCCCCAAGAGCATGTTAGTAAGCTCCATTCAGTAACTAGTCAGTTCTTTGGAGAGTTATTGACAATAGCTTATATAGAAACATGAATATACTAAATCAAACACTTTTAAAAATAGTTTTCTTATTTATTTTTAGAGAGAGTGAAAGGAAGAGAGAGAGGAGGAAAAACAGCAATGTGTGGTTGCCTCTTGCATGCCCCAACTGGAGACCCAGCTTGCAACCGAGGCATGTGCCCTGACTGGAAATCAAACCCATGGTTCACAGGCTGGCACTCACTCCACTGAGCCACACCAACCATGGCTAAAGCAAACACATTTGATTCCTTTTTTTTCCTGTTGTTCATTTTTAGTATTACAATTCCCAAATTTCAAATGAGCACTTGCCACACAACTGGTTCAATTCTGGTCTTCCCTTCATCTATTGATAGTGTGTTTACAGAGCAATATTCAGCTCACTAGAATGAGATATGCATATTTTGTGAGATGCATCTATAAGAGGAAGTTGCTTGCCCTCTATTTTCTTATTCCTTCCTCTCGAAAGCTCCAACAGTGACATTATGAATGATGTAGTTTGGAACATGTAAATAAATAAAAAACACAAGGTATGATAGAACCACAGAATTAAACAAACCTGACTTGACTTCTAGGATAATCTTAGAATAGAGCCAGCCACCATTCTAATCTGTCCATTTATCTATCAGGTTTCTTCCTTGAGAATTTTGTGAATATATATTATTTGTCTTCTACCATGACGATTACTTTGGAAAATTCTAGTCTTAACATGATTTCCTAGTTTTAATCATAGCATACCATTTTAACTACATACATGGTGTATTATTTTTCTTATCTTTGACATATGATAAATTTATAGGTATGCTTGGAGGTTATTTATTGTCTATCAGATTATCCTGTAATGTGGTGTGGCATTTCAATCCATAGATTCAAGGGTGTTTGTCTTGAATTTCTAAATTTATTATTAAAATAGTTAAGTATGTATATACTAGCAAATATTCCAATAACCTTGGAAATCCATTGCTTTTTTCACAGTTTATTGGTTTCCTGTTCCTGCCAGACAAATTAGGATGAACTTAATGTGTAAAAGCAATGCAAAATTATTATCTTAATAATAAATTGTGTCAGAAGTCCAATACAGGTCAGAGTGGGCTAAAACCAAGGTGTTGATAAAACTGAAATATTTTCTGGCTGCTCAAAAGAACAATGTGTTTCTTTACTCTTCACAGCTTTTAGAATATCACTGAATCTTAATCAGCTCAAAATTTCACTTCCTCCATCCTCAAAGCCAACAATTTGCTTCGCTCTGACCTTTCCCTTGCTCTCAGCCTGGGAAAACACTCTATGTAAGGATGTACATGATTAGATCGGGCCCAACTGGTTAACTGAGGAAATCTTTCCATTTCAAGATCCACATGCTTTCATCTCATCTGTGAAGTCCATTTGCAAGATAACAGCCAAGCCTTATTCCCAGGGTCTGAGGGTAAGGACATGGGTCCTATTGGAGAGCTATTACTCTATGACATAGGGCTTACTATTTCCTTTGGGCTGTTTCAAACATAGAAGGAGGAAATAGGAACGTTGCTACCCAAACTCTTGTTAAAAATAGTAGAAAATAAACACTTTGTAATTAATTGTATTGGGACAGAATGACTTTATTACCAAAACCAGGCAAAAAAATTACAGATGCAGATGATGACAAGCCAATATCTTTGAAGCACAGATGCAAAAATCCTTGGGATGATATTTATACTCTGAACTGTCCAATAGTGTCTGCTAAATAAGGCCTTGAGTCACATTTTGTATTTATGTCTTCATATTTACATCCGAAAACTCTATGGGGAACATTTTTCAGGTTGTCCAGACGATCTTTTGGGCCTCTATAGACTTTTATTACTTTTTGGTGTTCACTGCTTTTCTCTGTTGAGTATACAAAAAATATTTGAGATCTGTGATCAAAAGCATGCTGAAACCTTTACTCTGTGTTGTATCTTAGAAATATCAATGAGTATTTAAACCGATAAGAACAGATGCTACACTTGATCTTAGCCAAAAGGCTGAGAAGCAATGAGATCCTTGAGTATTTAAAATGGGCTATGACTTTCTTTTGTATAGATTTATAATTAAGGTTCTTATTTTGTTTTAATTCTTCTCTACTTTTTTATAAGAATCATTTCATAATCAATTTTCTCTCCTAAAAGCCTAGTGATCTGAGGACACACCAATATTAAAATCCTACAGACTATCTTTACTATTTAGCGAAAGAAACTATTTTATTCCTTTTCTCACCTCTTCATATGTAAATTGACATGACCTTTTTACTAAATTCGCTCACTGTTTTATCCTGTCAGGTCCATTGTTTTGTTTCTGTCCATTTTCAGGTTTTGCATCATCAAATTAGTTTGCAACAGACTCTTTTTAGAGAAGGGGCAAATAAAAAATGATTAAAGAAAACAAAGTTACTTTGCTTTATAAAATATTCAAATAACTTGCTGCTTAAATTTAAGTTTCAAATGCTAGATTTGCTCACTTTCTGACTAGATTAAAATGTTTAAACACTTATAATAGATCTTAAAATCATTGTATGCACATACTTCAAAAGAAAGAGACAGTAACAAAAGATGGTAGAGATTATGGTGGAATGCTATTGCTGTTTAGGGTAGTGTCAGCTGTTAGTAAAACCTCCTACAGGTATAATGAAAATAAAATTAAGAAAATCTCAGAGGACTGCTTTAGTTTTTTAATATATATTCTTCTTTTCAAAAGAAATTGTACACTCCTTGAGAGTAGTAATAAGACACAAATTCCAACATAATTAAAAATTAAAAAGAGGGAGAGGGTTCTAAACATCTGGATGATAATCAATTGCTGAGCAATAAACAGTAAGAGTAAATCATAAATCATAGCAGACTGATGTAACTTCCTCTTTCATATAATTCTAAATTTAGCTGTTGATTTTAGTACATTCATTAACTAGAGTGTCTTATTTTCCTTTGTATTTTACTTTAGTTTGAACATACATTATCACATCCATATGGAATATGTAGTTGTTAAAAAAAAAACTATATTACTATTAATGAGCTATAGTTACAGATGTTAGGATACAATTAAATTATCTAATAATGAGGGTAGCCATGAATGCTACATACCATACTATAATAATAATAATATTAATAATAATAATAAAATTCTGACTAATGGGGCTTAATGTAATTTAAAGCCAAAGTAATAACTTTTGGATAGATGCTTCTTTTCAAGTTAAAAATTTAGATGAAAATAACTTGTCTTGGATCATATGCCTACTGACGTTGTTTTGAACAGGCAATCTATTATTAGGAAAAGTGATTGTGGAAACAGAATTGTTAGACAAAAGTTATAGTTGCTGAATTATGACATAAAATATAAAGGATGTATAAACTTTAGAAGGAAAGAATCTTGCAAAGAAATAGGAGTATATGTAAGCAACAAAAATAACTATATTACAAACAAAAAAAGATGAAGGTGGAGCCATGTAAAACCTTGCTACAATTTTGACCATGTCCTGTTTAGATAAAATTTTCTATGTGTTATATTTACTGCTTTTCCTCCTACTTCTTTGAAAGTTCATCTAAGTAGTTTTTTCTCATTTTGAATTTAAAGAGAAAATGTCTTAGTGCCCTAATTCTAAGCTTCTTTTATCTAGCTATAATCTTTAAAAATGGCTTCAGTAACTTACATGATAGTTCTAAATTTATATGACCAATTCAGACTTTTATGAGAACTTTATTTTATACATCTGTTTATTATATTATCTACTTGAGTAGTTCAGAATCATCACCTGTACATAGGTTTTGATGGATACTTGGATTATTCTTTGACCAACTGGTAGAATATTTCTATTGTCTGGGCCTGCATCTTGTTTCTAAAATGGTATATATCCTTCCAGAGGAAGAATAACAAAAAGTATTTTTCATATGGAAACAATATTCTTTCAGGATATTTGGTCTGTCAAAAATGGCTATGAGCATGTTTGGTCTATGCAAAATGGTCCTGGATATTTGGTCCCATCCAGCATGGCTTTGCTTAAAAAACTTCTCTGGGTTCAAATAACCTATAACATTTATTTACACATTTGGTTTACAGGATTAATACTAAAACTGTTAGGATGCTTTATCGGTCCTAATTGCGTTGCAGTGGTATTGCCCATAATAACCCAATATGCCAATACCAGCTCGGCTACCCTTCTTGCCTCAGTAGCATCTCTGGTAATGGCATATTGGGCTGGATAGATGAATCAGGACTCTACTCTTGCAGAAGATTAGAATGTTAACTATCAATCTATGTCTCTATGGATTTTTTTTTTTAGAAAGGACCAAATTTCAATGACCTTTTGTTGTGTACCAATGTCTCTGTCATTGTTTTGAACAAGAGCAAACGTCTGCTAATGAACCATCTGTATGTACTATGACAATACCAAGTGCTGATGTCAACGTGAAACAAGTGAAATGATCAAATATTCTTGGTTAAAATATAAATTGGTACAACCACTTTTAAAATGACTTCATCAGTACAAACATAGAAAGCTTTTATAAGTCATTTTTATTTGACTGTTTTATATAATTCTATCATTTTGCTGAATATTTTTCAGTTGTATAAATGTGTAGTGGTAACAGTTAAAATTGTTTCCTGATTCATTTCTGTTATATGATTTAATGTCAGGCATTGTGTGTAAAACAGAGTAAAGGTAAAAAATACACCCAGAACTAAGCATGTTTTTGCTTCTGATATCCTGTTTATGGGGTTAATAAGTCAATCTGGTTGGCAGCCATACTGGGTTTGATCTTTGTTGCTTCATCTACTATCATGTACTAAAGTCTTCAAATTCCTCCAGGGATTGCCTTCAATGTCGTTTTTTGAGTGACAAGGGTAGAATGCTTAAGAATTTTTTCTTACTTCACATTTCAGTCAATAGGTCTTGTATACCTATCTAACAGACTGTGTCTCTCTCCACACCACTCCTCCCACAATGCTAGAAGATTCAAGTCCCTAGTTGGGAAATTCTCAGCATTGTTGTGCTTACCCAACAAGAAACACCTTCTTTCTCCTACTGAGTACAGCGTTCAGAGCACAGATAGGCTTCCAGCCTAGTGACTGCAGGATGCTGGTTCTCTTGTCTCTCTACCAGTGGAGTCTAACCTGTGCCAAGTTTCAGGGAAGAATCCATTCTTGTATTTTCTTTTCTTTAATAAAAACCTACATGAAATGTATGCAATGCTTATCAACTGTCATTTTGTTGATATTCTTTCAGTCAATAATGGTGTGAAAAAAACTGATCTTAAATATTAGTGGTTCTCATACTTTAGCACATATTAGAATTACTTGGAGTTTTTTTATGGAAAAAAAAAATTACTAAGCATTTCCTCTAGTTTCTGATTTAGTAGGTCTGTGAAAATTTGCATTTATATTAAGTTCCTAGGTGCTGATCTGGGGACAACACACTGAGGATAGCTAATAGATATCAAAATCAGCAAACTATAGACATAAAAAAAAACTATAAGCTTCCTATTTAGTAAATAAAAATTTATTAGAACAGAGTCATTGTTATGTATTAACCAATTTTCTATGTCTTTTTAATGTTTTAATACCAAATTTAATAGTTGCAACAGAGGTTATATGATCTGCAAAGCCTAAAATAATATGTACTACCTGTCCTTTTAAAAAAAGAGAAAAAATGATTATCTCAGAACCTCAAAAAGATTTTCCCTGAGTTCTTGAATATATAAATACATTTCCATTACCAAAAGCTTCAAAATAAATAACTTCACATACAAACAGTTTTGGCTTACACTGTTTTCCTCTTGAGTTTCTTAATAGCATCACTGTGCTTTACCTTATTTTGTTGAGAATTATGGTGCTAAACTCATTTTTCTTTCTTTCATAAATGACTAGGAACTTTGGCCTCAAAGCTCAAAATATTTTATATTAATTTTATGTACTTCAAAGTTAAACATTTAGATAGGTAATTACCTCAAAACTAAATATAGATCCAAAGGAAATCTAATCAAAATCTTGTAAGATCATTTATGAAAACTAACAGTCTGATTCTAAAATCCGTGTGTAAATGTAAATAATCTAAAAAGAAGAAAAGTTAAAGAAAAAAGTTATAATACTTATGTGCCTTTATTTTAAGAATTGCCTTAAAATAGCTATGGTAATTGAGTATTATGTCAAATGGATACCCTTAAAGATTATGAGTTAAACAAATGTATTAGATTGTAACTCACATGGTCAATTGATTGTCACAATGATGAGAAAGGAAGTTTCCAGGGAATGAATATTCTTTTCAATAAATGGTAGTAGGACAACTAAAAGTTCATATTGAAAAAGAAAGCACATTAAGAACATCAACTGTTTCCTCGTGAATCAAAATTTATTTGAATTGAATCAGGGAGTTAAAGGCAAAAATTAAAACTAATATTTCTGAAAGGAAATATTTGTGGCTATGTGGTTGAAAGAGATTTCACAGATAAGACTTATTAGCTAAGTGATAATCCATTACATACTCTATAATTCAGTTTACATGAACTATAGAAAAGACAAGTTACAGTGACAGAAAGAAGGTGTTTTCCAGGTTCCAAGATAGAGAATCTGATTACGAAAAGGCAGGAGGAACCATTTTAAAGTGATGGAGCTCATCTATATCATGTTTGTAGTAAAGATAACATGAGTATACAATAATGAGCAAAGCTTATCAATAAGCACATCTAAAATGAATGAATGTTACTGTAGGAGTGAGTTTTATTTACAAGTGATTTTAATTTACATGTATTTTTCTTCATTATGTCTAGTGAGTCAAGGGGATAACATACATATTTAGCAAAAGCAGAAGTAAAACTTCATTTATTGATAGATGATCTGATTTTATATTCATAAAATTAAGTATAGACTATAATCAAATTTCTATGGACACATTTCTGTCAGATCATATTTGCTACCAGACTATTGAGTTTAAAGAATGGAAGAAACTTCAGAAAATGTGAAGACATCAACTTCATAAGTAGTTTTATTTGATTATTTCAAAATTATTTCACTCAAAAAAATGCATTACTAAAAACTTTGTATCAGGTTAGGAGAAAGATGGCGACAGAGTAGAGAGCAGTGCTGACGGTGTTCTCGAGTACCAGAGCAGCTAGAGGACAGGATAGGGAGCGTGAGACGTCTTCCGGACCCTGGGGATTGGAACGGGCAGCATCTGGACACAGGGGAGCACAGCCCAGAGGCAGAGGAGGCCAGCAGGACAGTAGGTGAGGCGTTCCTGACCGACCGGCCAGCGGGCCGAGGTCGGCTCTGGGCAGGGGCGGCTCTGCCCAGAGGGGCGCGTTTGACCGGGGCCAGTTTCGGGCTCCCTGGCAACTGGAAGTCTCAGCAGTGAAGTGCGGGCGGCGAGGGCAAACGCAGTAGGGAACGCGGAATTGAACTCTTGCAGGGGAGGGACTGTGTGAGAGACTCACCCCGGCAACAGGGAGAGGAGGTTTCGCGGCGCGCGGGGCTAGAGGCGGAGGAGAAGAGTCCTGCGGGAGGCCGGAGCGGGGGAGCGGGAAGCGCACCGGCCGGGGCGGCAAGAGGGCCGAAAAACGGAGCTGCTGGGCCGCTGGGGAAACAGCAGCTAGAAGCCCCTGCGAGGGGGGAGGCCCAGCCCGGCGCTACCACACAGGCCCCCAGGCTCCGCAGGAAAATCCAAAAGGTGAGCCGGAGAGCTGGCAAGCCGGGAACTTGTGGTGGGAGACCCGCCATTGCCGGAGACAAAAGCCGCACCGCCTACGCCTGGGAGGGGCTCATCACAGAGGCCGCTTAAAGGACTCTGAGGAGAGCTGATTGGCTCGGAGGCGGGGTGCACGCCCCGGAAGGGCGGGACAGTGTTGACTGACAGGCCCGGCCTCCTCCCGGAACTGCAGGGGTGGGGCCAGTCGTCACAGGGACCGGCAAAGTTGCGGGCTGCCTTGCAGAAGTGCTGGGGGCTGTCCTGAGCAGGAAACTCCGCCAGGCTCCAGAACATCGGCAGCCCTAAAACCCAGCCAGGCTGCGGAAGGCCCAGCCTACCTGGGGGCGG
>PVIW01010949.1:25561-40819 GCA_004026585.1 Noctilio leporinus | reverse complement strand
AAAGAAATAAAAATGATAATAATAATGAGAAGAAAGGGTTTAGATGGCTGTTCACCCTTAATAATCCCTGACTGGTCCAAATGCAGCCTGGACCTGAGGGCTTTTACCATAGAAAAGAAAGAAAGAAAGAAAGAAAGAAAGAAAGAAAGAAAGAAAGAAAGAAAGAAAGAAAGGGAGATAGTCACAAGACAAAGAGAAATCAATATTACTAAAGAAAGGGTTTAGGTGTCTGTTCACCGTTTATCATCTCTGTTTGGTCCAGGTGGAGCCAGGACCAGTGGGTTTTATCGGGGAGAAGAGAAAGAAGAAAGGAAAAAAGAAAAGAAAAATAAAAAGGGGGAGAAAGTCACAAGACAAAGTGAAATCAATATTAATAAAGAAAGGGTTTAGATGTCTGTTCACCCTTTATGATGTGTGATTGGTCCAGGTGGAGCCAGAACCTGTGGGATTTACCAGGAAGAAAAGGAAAAGAAAAAGAAAAAAAGGAAAAAAAAAAGAAAGGGGAAGGAAGAAAAGAATAAAGAAAGGGTTTAGGTGGCTGGGAAAGGGAACAATAATTGTATTTAGGTGGATTGAGATGGGGGGGATTAAAAATATGTGAGAAGTAACTTTTGAAAAGGGATTAATATTTCATGTAGCACTCGGTATAACTCAGGTGCTTGAGATTAGCAGCAATCCCTTTCCTGAGGCTGCCTCTTTTTCTTCGTTAGGACTTTGCAGTCTATAGTCTAGCTGGTCTTGGAGTGTGGCAGGGCCTCTGATTGTCACAGTCAGGGCTGATTCTGAGTGTCAGCCCCCCGGTAGGCTGGGCCTTCCACAGCCTACCTGGGTTTTAGGTATTCTGGAGCCAGCAGGGTGTCCCCTCCGACTCCTGGTGGAGGTTCCTGCCCCTGAAGAGCACCCAGCACCCCTGTAGGGCAGCCTGCAACCTTGCAGGTCTCTGTGATGACTGGCCCCGCCCCCGCAGTTCCTGTAGGAGGCAGCTCCTGTCTGTCAGCAGTGGCCAGGGTCTGCCCAAGGTTTCCAGCCTCCCCACCCCCTGGGGGAAGCACCAATCCTCCAAGGCAAACAGCTCTCCAAAGAGTCCTTTACGCTGCCTCTATGATGAGCCCCTCCCAGGCATGGGCGGTGCGGTCTTTGTCTCTGGCAAAGGCTGGTCAATTGCCCCCTCTACTAGTTCCCGGCTTGCTGTTTGGAGTTTCCGCAGAGCCTGGGGGACTGTGTGGTTGCGCAGGGCTGGGCCTCCCCCATCGCAGAGGCTTCAAGCTGCTCTTTCCCCAGTGGCCCAGCAGCACCATTTTCGGCTCTCTCGCCGCCCCGGCTGGTGCACTTCCTTGCTCCCCCACTCCAGCTCCCCGAAGGACTCTTCTCCTCCGCCTCTAGCCCCGTGAGGAGCTTCCTCTCCCTGTTGCCAGAGCAAGGCTCTCACACATCCCTCCCCTGCAAGAGTTCAATTCCGCATTCCCTATGGTGTTTGCCCTCGCTGACCGCACTTCACTGTTGAGACTTCTTGTCGCCAGGGAGCCCGGAGCTGGCCTCAGTCAAACGCACCCCTCTGGGCAGAGCCGCCCCTGCCCAGAGCCGACCTCGGCCAGCCGGCCGGTCGGTCAGGAACATCTCACCTACTGTCCTGCTGGTCTCCTCTGCCTCTGAGCTGTGCTCCCCTGTGTCCAGATGCTGACCTCTCCAATTCTTAGGGTCCTGAAGACGTCTCACGCTCCCTATCTTGTCGGCTAGCTGCTCTGGTACTTGAGAACACCATCAGCCCTGCTCTCTACTCTGTTGCCATTTTTCTCTCTCCCCTGCCCCTACTCTTGATTTAAAGTCTACTCACTCCTTGGCTACAATGCATTCCCAGTCCTCAATCTAAGTGTTCCCCACTTCCCCAGCCGATAATCCCTTTATTTATTTATTTATTTTTCCTGCTAAAAGCCTAAAGTTCCTGTCTCCACCTGGACCAATCAGGGATTATTAAGGGTGAACAGCCACCTAATCCCTTTCTTCATTATTATTATTATTATTTCCTGCTAAAAGCCCATAGGTCCTGGCCCCACTTGTACGTTTAAGAGATCATAAAGTGTGAACAGAAACGTAAACCCTTTCTTTATTATTATTTTTCTTTTTTCTTTTTCTTTTTATTTATTTTTATTTATTTTTTATTTTTTTCTTTCTCTGCTAAAAGCCCACAGGTCCTGGCTCCACCTGGACCAATCAGGGATCATTAAGGGTGAACAGGGAGGCAGATGCGGCAACGATATACATACACTTACATTGTTCACTCCCACTTGAGGCTTTTTGATTCTCCCTCTCCTCATTTCTATAAAATAGAAAAGTTGGTTTTCTCTCTCATATCACTGCTACATTTGCTACTCCTCAGCACCCTTCAAAACTATCTATACTTTAGTCAACTTAATCATTTTTTCTCCTCATATAACAGTCTTAATATATCTACATCCCTCTCAACACTGGCTCAATTGCAGCTGAGGGTGTGACTTAGAGCAGGGGTTACCTTGGAGGGTTTGGGTCTATAGTTACATTCATAGGCCATCGAAGGGGAAGTAAAAGAGAAAGATATCACTGAGGATATGGTTATTTTTGCCTGGACCGGTGGTTCTGTTTAAGGAGCAGCTCAAAAACAGTGTGTGAGAAAAGATAGAAGGAGTGTCTCACAATCAGGCAACTGGATGGAAAGGAGGAACATACACAACCAACCCGGAATACAACCAGACAGCACAAATTAACGACATAAAGGCCACCCCTAGAGCAACGAGTGGAGAAAATCTAGGAGACTGCAACACTGAACTCCACAAATCTCCTAACACAGAAGGGTGCTCAACAAAGACAAAGAAGCAAAACAGAATAATCCAAGGAAAACAAACAAACTAACTAAAAAAAAAAAAAAAAAAAAAAAAAAAAAAAAAAAAAAACCAAAAAAAAAAAAAAAAAAAAAAAAAAAAAAAAAAAAAAAAAAAAACAAGCAACAACATACACCCAAAATGGGGGGGAGGGGGGCGGAGAATCAGTCCATCACCAAAAAGAAAGGAAGTATCCCCAGAAAGATCACCAAATGAAACAGAGGCATACAATATATCAGATAATGAATTCAAAAAAATGATGACAGAGAAGCTCAACGAGGTCAGCCAGTTCAAAGAAAACCTTAAACAACTCCAGGGAAGTTACAAGGAACTTACTGAGATCCAGCATCAAAAAGGACTTAGAAACTATTAGTAAGAGCCAGGAGGAAATGAAGAATGCAATTTCTGAATTGAAGAATGCAGTAGAAAGGATCAACAGTAGGCTAGAGGAAGCAGAGGACTCAACTCCAAGCGAGTTGGAGGACAACGTAGACAAATATTCCAAGACGGTACAAGAGAATTAAAAAAAGGCTGAACAAGATTGAAGAGGGTTAAAAAAAAAAAAGATTGAAGAGGGTTTAAGAGAGCTGCAGAAAAACATGAAATGTAATAACATCTGTATCCTAGGGATACCACAAGGAGAAGAGAAACAAGGAATGGAAAACCTGTTCAACAAAGTAATGATAGAAAATTTCCCTAACAGGATGACTGAAAACATTCCTCAAGTTCAGGAAGCACAGAGGGTTCCAATGAAGATCAACCCAAACAGACCAACTCCAAGGCACATTATAATTAAAATAGCAAATTTCAAAGACAGAGAATCCTAAAAGCATCAAGAGAGAAACAACAAATAACATATAAGGGGGCTCCAATAAGGCTATCAAATGATTATTCAACAGAAACAATTCAAGCCAGAAGGGAATGGCAAAAAGTATTTCAAGTAATGGTAAACAAAGGCCTGCAACCAAGAATACTCTACCCAGCAAGGCTCTCATTCAAGATGGAAGGAGAAATAAGGAGTTTCCCAGACAAAAGAAGCCTAAAAGAATATATCTCTACCAAACCAGCATTGCTAAAGGGTCTGCTTTATCAATAAATAAATAAATAAATAAATAAATAAATAAATAAAATGAAGAAACAGAGAAAGCCAAAGAGGAACACAGGTACAAAATGAGAAAATGGCAATAAATAAGTACCAAACAATAATAACCTTCAATGTAAATGCATTAAATGTGACAATCAAAAGACATAGGGTAGCCAAATGGATAAGAAAACATGACCCACATAAATGCTGTTTTCAAGAGACCCCCTCTCAAACAGAAAATTGACACAGACTGAAAGTGAAGGGATGGGAAAATATGTATCAAGAAAATGGACATGAAAAAAAGGCTGGAATACTTATTTCAGACAAAATAGATTTTACAATGAAGGCCATAAAAAGTGATAAAGAAGGACATTTCTTAATACTTAAGGGAACAATCCATCAAGAAGAAATAACTCTGGTAAACATATACGCACCCAAAGTAGGAGCTCCCAAATACATAAGGAAAATCTTGGAGGACTTTAAGAAAGATATACACAGCAACACACTAATAGTAGAGGATTTTTAATACCCCACTACCAACAATGTACATATCTTCCTAACAAAAAATCACCAAAGATTTTGTGGTATTGAACAACACTATAGAGGAAATGGTCCTAACTGATGTATACAGATTCTTTTACCCCAAAGAAGCAAAATACACATTCTTTTCAAATGCATATGGAACATGCTCTAAAATAGACCACATGGTAGGTCACAAGACAAGCCTCCACAAATACAGGAAAATTGAAATCATACAAAACATCTTCTCAGATCACAATGGCTTGAAACTAGAAACCAATCTCCAGGGGAAAAAAACAAAAATACTCTAACTCATGGAGACTGAATAATACACATTTAAATAATGAATGGGTTAACAATGAGATCAAAGATGAAATCAAAAAGTTCCTGGAAACAAATTAGAATGAACACACAACAGTCCAAAACCTATGGAACATAGCAAAGGCAATCCTCAGAAGGAAATTACAGCAATATAGGCCTACCTAAAAAGGTCACCAGAAGTTTATATACACAACCTAACCATAAAGCTGCAAGAACTAGAGGAACAACAACAAATAAAGCCCAGACCAAGTAGAAGTAAGAAAATCATCAAAATCAGAGCAGAACTAAATATCTTTGATATTCAAACTATGATTTGAAGAATCAACAAGTCCAGGAGCTGGTTCTTTGAAAAAGTAAACAAAATTGACAAGCCTTTATCCAGATTCATCAAGAAAAAGAGAGAGGACCCAAATAAACAGAATCAGAACTGAAAGAGAAGAAATCACAACTGATACTTCAGAAATACAAAAGATTATAAGAAATTATTACAAACAACTATATGAAAAGAATTATGACAACCTGGATGAAATGGACACATTTCTGGAAAGGTATAATCTACCAAAACCGGACCCAGAAGAAGCCTAAAGCCTGAATAAGCCAATAACAACTAGTGAAATTGAAGAAGTAATCCAAAATCTCCCAGGGCACAAGAGGACTAGAAAGGATGGATACACAGGTGAATTTTACCAAACATTTAAAGAAGAACTAACTCCTATCCTTCTCAACCTATACCAAAAAATACCGGAAAAGGGAAGACTCCCAAACTCTTCCTAGGAGGCCAATATTATTCTAATCCCAAAACCAGAGCAAGACACAACTAAGAAAGAAAACTACAGGCCAATATCTCTAATGAACTTTGATGGTAAGATTCTCAACAAAATATTGGCTGGGGATCTGGCTTGCAACCTCATTAGGTGCCCTGGCTGGGGAATCGTGATATTATCTTGATTTAGTTTCAAGTATATAGTATAATGGCTAGGCAGTCCTATACTTACCACATATTCCCCCTGGAAGAGTATTGAAGTGGAAAAATCTTTCCTCCCTTTATGTCCCTTTTTCTTTCCCCTTTTATAATTTGGTTGTCAAATGTTTCTTCTACATACATTTAAAATCACATCAGATTGTTACACTTTTTTAAACTAAAATTTTTAAACAAAATATTGTATCAGCAGTACATTACAAAGATCATACACCATGATCAAGTGGATTTCATCCCAGGGACACAAGGATGGTACAACATTCACGAATCAATAAATTTAATATACCACATCAACAAATTGAAAGACAAAATCCATATGATCATATCAATAGATGCTGAAAAAGCATTTGATGAAGTATAGCAACCATTTATGATAAAAACCTCAGCAAAATGGGAATAGAGGGAGCATACCTCAACATCATAAAGGCCATCTATGAGAAACCTGAAGCCAACATCATACTTAATGGACAAAAACTGAAAGTTTTCCCCCTAAGGTCAGGAACAAGAAAAGGATGTCCACTTTCTCCACTTCTGTTCAACATCATCTTGGAAGTTCTAACCATAGCCATTAGAGAACAAAAAGGAATCAAAGGTATCCACATTGGAAAGGAGGAAGTCAAACTGTCATTATTTGCAGATAATATGATAGTGTACATACAAAACCGGATAGGCTCCACCAAAAATTTACTCAACCTAATAAGCAAATTTAGCAAAATAGCTGGATATAAAGTCCATATCCAGAAATCAAAAGCATTTTTGTATACCAATAATGAAACAACAGAAATAGAAGCAAGAAAACAAACTGCATTTACCATAGCAACAAGACAAATAAAGTACCTAGGAATAAACTTAACCAAGGAGGTAAAAGACCTGTACTCAGAAAACTACAGAAAAATGAAGAAAGAAAATAAGGAAGATACAAATAAATGGAAGCATATACCATGTTCATGGATGTGAAGAATTAACATCATTAAAATGTTCAAACTACCCAAAGCCATCTATAGATTCAATGCAATCCCAATTAAAATACCAATGACAGACTTTACAGAAATAGAAAAAATACTTCAAAAATGTATATGGAGCCAAAAATGCTCACAAAAAACTATGGCAATC
The DNA here is from genome assembly GCA_004026585.1 of Noctilio leporinus. Lineage (NCBI taxonomy): Eukaryota > Metazoa > Chordata > Mammalia > Chiroptera > Noctilionidae > Noctilio > Noctilio leporinus. Next base: position 33,948 of record PVIW01010949.1, on the reverse strand, counting down.
TTGAGAAAGAAGAACAAGGTAGGAGGAATCACAATACTGGACCTCAAACAATACTACAAGGCTACTGTCATCAAAACTATCTGGTACTGGCATAAGAATAGATATATAGATCAATGAAACAGAATAGAGAGCCCAGAAATTAACCCAGGACTCTATGGTCAATTAATATTTGACAAAGGAGGAGGGAACATAAACTGGAGTCAAAACAGTTTCTTCAACAAGTGATGTTGGGAGAACTGGACAGCAACATGCAAAAAGATATAACTAGACCGCCAGCTTAAACCATACACCAGAATAAACTCAAGATGGATAAAGCATTTAAACATAAGTAGTGCCACCATAACAGTCCTAAGGCAAAATATAGGCAGTAAACTTCTTGATATCCTACACAGAAATATGTTTACTGATACTTCACCAACAGCAAAAGAAATAAAAGAATAAATCAGCAAATGGGACTATATCAAATTGAATAGCTTCTATTCAGCTAAAGAAAACACCAACAAAATTAGAAGGGAAACAACTGTATGGGAAAACATAATTGCCAATGATACCTCAGACAAGGATCTGATCTCCAAAATATATAAAGAACTAATGTGACTCAACACCAGGGAGACAGCCAGCCCAATTAAAAAATGGGTAAAGGACCTGAACAGACAACTCACAGAGGAAGATATACAAAGGGCCCAGAGGCATATGAAAGAATGCTCAATATCATTAGTCATCAGAGAGATGCAAATTAAAACCACAATATGATACCACCTCACACCTGTCAGAATGGCAATCATCAACAAATCAACAAACAACAAGTGTTGGCGAGGATGTGAGGCAAAGGGGACCCTTGTGCACTGTTGGTGGGAATGCAGGCTGGTGCAGCCACTATGGAAAACAGTATGGAGTTTCCTCAAAAAACTAAAAATGGAACTGCCTTTTGATTCCGCAATTCCACTACCTGAACTATACCCAAAGAATCCTGAAATACCAATTCATAAGACCTTATTTACCCCTATGTTCATAGCAGCACTATTTACAATAGCCAAGTGCTGGAAACAGCCTAAATGCCCATCAGTGGATGATTACATCCAAAAACTTAGGTACATTTACACAGTGGAATACTACACAGCAGAAAGAAAGAAGGAACTCCTAACCTTTGCAACAACGTGGATGGAAATAGAGAGTATTATGCTTAGTGAAATAAGCCAGTCAGCGAAGGACAAATACCATATGATCTCACCCATTACAGGACAATAATGAACAAAACTAACAACAAGGAAAACAGAACTGGAATTATGAATACAGGGAATAGGCCTTCAGTGATCAGGGGGAAGAGGGTTGTGGGGAGGAGGGAGGAAGAGGCAAGGAAGGGGAGCAGTTTAGACAAGAACCTTGTATGAAGGAACCATGGACATGGACAATAGGTGGGATTGACTTTGTTGCGGAATGGGTGGGTGGGGAGGGGGATAGAAGGGAGCAAAAAGGGGATGGATGTAATACAACAACAATAAAATTAAAAGAAAAAAAAATAAAAAATAAAAATAAAAAATGGTTAAAAGATGGCCTCTATACAAAAAGAAAATGATGAAAGAAAGAACCTTGGAACATCTGGAAGGAAGAAAGAATATGGCAAGCAAAAATATAGATAAATGCAATAGGCTTTTCTTCTTCTCCTGAGTTTTCTAAATTATATTTGCTGGTTTAAAGAAGTATGACAATCTAATGTGGTTTTAAATGTATGTAGAAGAAACATTTGACAACTATATTATAAAAGGGGGAAGAAAAAGGGACATAAAGGGAGGAAAGATTTCCCTACTTCAATTCTCTTCCAGGGGGAATATGTGGTAAGTATAGGACTGCCTAACCATTATACTATACACCTGAAACTAAATCAAAATAATATTACGATTCCCCAGCCAGGGCACATAATGAAGTTGCAAGCCAGGTCCCCAGCCAGTTCCGTCCGTAGCTGGAGGCAGGTGAAAGGCAACCATACATTGGTGTCTCTCTCCCTCTCTGCCCCTCTCCCGTCCCCTCTCTCTAAAAATAAATTGATAAATAAAATTTAAAAAATAATATTAAATGTAAACTGTAATGCAAAAAATTGAAAAAATATTCATCTTTATTCTGAGTTTTCCAGTCTCTTTCTATATCTACATATTTCTGTTCAAACATCACATTGTTTTTTAAAGTGTTTTTTAAATACATTTTTATATAAGAAAGTATCCTCTATGTTTTGTTATTCAAAAATTTCTTGGCTATTTAGTGTGTTAGAACTTCCAGATGAATGTTAAAATCATTTCCTCAAGTTTCAATAATTCTGTTGGGATTTTGATCTGAATTGCAATAAACTTACATCTGAATTTTGGAGAACTTGGCATGTTTATACTGTTTAGTCTTTCTATCCAGGAACATGTTATTCTTCTACATTTACATAAATCTTGTATCTTTCCCAGTAAAGTTTTGTAACTTTCTTCAGCCAGTTTTTATTGTTTATTTTTGGATATTTTGTACATTATGTTGTCATTTTAAATATCCTTGTTTTCCTACTATATTTTTTAACTAGTTATTATCAGTGTACATACAAGAAAGTTCTTTAGTGTGTTCATTTACTATATATCCAGGCACTTTACTGAATTTTCTCATTAGTTCTAAGATTTTTAATGTAGAATCTTTTACATTTTTTAAGCAGATTCTTATTGCATTCACTAGAATTTTCATACTATTATTAAATAATGTGTGATGAAGGTCCCAGCCTGTGAACCCAAAGGTCACTGGTTCGATTCCCCAGCCAGGGCACATAACCAGGTTGCATGCCAGGTCTCCAGCCAGGTCTGTAACTGGAGGCAGGTGAAAGGCAGTCATACATCAGTGTATCTCTCCCTCTCTGCTCCTCTCCCTTCCCCTCTCCCTGAAAATAATAAAAATCTTTAAAAAAAAAAAATGTGATGGACCATGCTTATCTTGTTCCTGATTTTGATTATAATGTCTCTAGTATGTCACTGCTACAGATGATGTTGGTTCTTGTTTTCATCTGACTGTCATAATATTAATGATGAATTTTTCATGCCTAGGGTTTTAAAAAATTAATACTTCACTTTGTTTATCCAGAAATGTGTGTTTGAAATTTAGCTAATGCCTCTTTTGGACATCTATTGAGATATTCTTATAATTTAGTTTCCTTCTGATCTATGGATATGATATACTAAAAGATTTCTTAATGTTGTCATCCTGACATGTTGGAATACATTGGATTTGGTGATATTGTCTTTTAAATATTGTTCATATTTTATTTGTGTAGTGCTTTATGTTAGACTCTTTCATTTTAAGGAAATCATTTTTTTATTTCTCTGTGCTATATTTGGCAAGATATATCAGGGTTATGTTAGCTTCAAAAAATGCTTTAGAGGTCTCCTTTTTTCTCCATGATCTTATTTTTTAAATTAATGGCTAATTACATATTCCATGAAAATATGAAAACAACATAAATAATCAGTCTGGAATTTAAATATAGCTTCCAAACAGTCTATAAACTACAAGGAATATTTTTTAAAATTTTTATTTATTTAATTTTAGAGAAAGGGAAAGGAAGGGAGAAAGAGAAGAAGAGAAACATCAATGTGTGGTTGCCTCTGATATGCCCCCAACTGAGGAACTGGCCTCCAGGCATGTGCCCCTACTGGAAATTGAACCTGTGACCCTTTGGTTTACAGGGCAGCACTCAATCCACTGCGCCATACCAGCCAGGAAACAACAAGGAAGATTTTTGTCTGTTTTGTTCACTACTGTAGCTCTACTATCTAGAACAGCATCTGGCACAGAGTAGGTCTTCATTAAAAATTTGTTGACTAAATGTAATGAATAGTCTCCCTAAACATTTTGAGAATTGTTTGGAGGTTTTTTTTCTGATTTGTCCCATGTTTTGCTCTATAAACCTCTTTTAGGACATCACACACACTCTCAAAAAAACCTAGTTTTTTACATAATTTAAGTATACAAAGAAGTTACGAGAAAAACCATGTATTGTACTTAAATTTCCTAGTGATATTAATAACAATTATAAAAATCCTCCCAAACTCTCCATTATTACAAGTTCCTAAAAGGCTGAAAATTATATTTAAAGAAAATTTTGAAAACATTTCAGAGGTTCAGAGATACATATAATGAGTAGTTCAAGTCTCAATTTGAGATTAATATGCAGCTCATTCTCTCAGTGAAAAAGCTAAAAGCAATTTTTCTTCCAAGTCCCTTAATGCTTTCCAGAACACATCACTGATCCAAAGGTCAGTTAAATAAGCACTAAATTTTACTTAAAGTAAAACAATATCATTGAAAATAAAATACTGGTTTTAAGCATTATTACTTAGATTATACATTTTTTATTTTGCCTATATTACAACATCAGCGGTGGTATGGGGGTAGAGAGGCAAAAAAAATCTCAGATTAGGGTTGATCATAACATATATCATCTTTAGCTCTGCTTTTCTAAAACAAAGGAAAAGTGGTCTAGTAATTTTAACTTAAATGTGATACATTTTAAAAAGCATGTTCTCAGCATAATACTGTGGTAGTTTATATGGAGTGATTTCTGGATTATGGTATCATAGATCAATGACCCATGGTGTATTTCACAAATACAACATGCCACTTAATTATTTGACCCTGGAAAATATGGTGCAATTCCAAATGGAAGGAAGCTGTAATTGAAGAGTAACAACAACAACAAAAAATTAAACCTATAATGCCCTCTGTTGGTGAAATACGTGACTAGAGAGTGCATGATCAGAAAGAAAAAAAAATCAATCCTGCCATGCCTCCAGCCAAGATTTCACCAAAATGCTGTCTCAAATGGAACACACCATGGAAACCATGATGTTCACATTTCACAAATTTGCTGGGGATAAAGGCTACTTAACAAAGGAGGACCTGAGAGTACTCATGGAAAAGGGGTTTCCTGGATTTTATGAAAATCAAAAAGACCCTCTGGCCATAGACAAACTAATGAAGAACCTGGACCAGTGCCAACAGGGAGGAGAGGGTTTCCACAGCTTCTTATCGCTAATTGCTGGGCTCATCATCACAAGCAATGACTAATTTGTAGTGCACATGAAGCAGAAGGGAAGGAAGTAGGCAGCTGAGCAGCTACTTCCTCCTTGATAGAGTTCTCCAATGGGATGTTTAAAGAATCTCTGCTCCACAGCTTCCCCCTGTACATAGACTTCATGAGCAAACTGGGACCCTTAAAATGTACAAATAAAATCCCACCCCTATTTGACAAGAGAAAGAACAGCCAATTGATGCCAGGTAAGCTTTTGATTTTTATATTGCTTGCATCTTCTTGCCCTCAATAAATAAATTTCTTTTTTAGTTCAAAAAAGAAAAAAAATTCAACATGTTTTTTAGTTTATTTTTATTTCAGTTTAAATTGGGTTCTCTAAAATATGCCCTAATTTAGGCCCTAGCTAGTGACACGGTGGATAAGGCACCAGCCTGCAAACCCAAGGGTCACTGGTTCAACTCTCCAGCCACAGCACATAACCAGGTTGCAAGCCAGGTCTCCAGTCAGGTCTTTAGCTGGAAGCAGGTGAAACGCAACCACACATTGATGTCTCTCTCCCTCTCTGCCTCTCTCCCTTCCCCTCTCTCTAAAAACAATAAATAAAAAAATCTTTACAAATAAATAAATAAATAAAAATTTAAAAATGAAATATGCCCTAATTTAATTTTATAAAATGAATGTTTTACATTGTCCTGTTTTTATAGCAGTCAAGACAAAATTATGTAAGTTAATAGGAAAAAGATCAAAATATGAATAGTTAGTGCAAAAGTTCAAGTTTCATGACCTTGAATAGGTATGATCTAGTCTGGCCTCATTCTAGGAGAACAACAATAGACAGAACAGAAGCATTTTAAGACAATTTTCATTAAGACGAGGTGAAATAGGTGGACGGGTGCTATTCTGAACAAGCCAGATGGCTGCCCCAATGCCCACCATTTTCTCTACTCTTCAAAATACCAGCCATGTCCTCACAAATTATGGAATTCATTTGGGGATTTTGGGTGCAAGTATATGTTGGCTTCCTCAGACAAAATCTAAATCTCGTCCTCTAGAAGATATTACACAGATTGATAGATATGTTTCAATAACACTTCGTCCTCTTGCTCTTAATAACATAACCACAAATTTTATTTGGGCACATTAGTACCTGCAATAAATACTGTATTTCTTAGCATCCTTTGCAGGTAGATTTGACCATGTATCTATATTCTGACCAGTAAAAGATGTGGTAGTATTACATGAAAATTTATGTAAATGGCCTTAAAAGAATGGAGGTACATTCTTCTTCATCTTTTCCACCAGCCTGGGAACTAAGGGCAGTTTAGGCAACCATCTTGGACCACAAAGTGGAAGATATATGTTGACGATGACAAAGCAACAGAGTGTAAAAAAGTTGGGAGACCAGTCTAAGAAGCAGAAACAAATAAGAAGAATCACCTGAAATAGGAGACAAAGAAACAACCCCCCATCAAAAGAAAAGGAGGAATCCCCAGAAAGAGTACTAAATGAAATAGGGGCAATTCAAAATAATAATTTTAGAGAAGTTCAGTGAGCTCAGCAAGCTCAAAGAAAACTACAAACAACTCCAGGGGAACTACAAAGAATGCTAGGGAAGCAAAAATGAACTTAGAACTACACCAGCATTAGAAAGGGCATAGAAACTATCAATAAGAGGCAGCAGGAAATAAAGAATACAATTTCTGGAATTACCAACAGAGCACCAGCTGGAAAGAAGTCCTACAACAACGGAAAGAGCGGAACAGGACGCTACATCCCAACGTGACTGGTAGGAATCTCAGAAACTCGAGACGGCTGTCTGGGCCCCCACCAGAGGCAGCAGCCGGGGGCTCCACCTGAGAAGGGTGGGTTCTGGTCCCCCAGCTGGGTGTCCCAACTACAGCATCACAGCGGAGAGCAGAGCATCATCCAGCAGAGAAGAGTGGAAAGCCATGGAGTTTACTAGCCTGAGAGAGTGCTAGAGACAGGGAACTACTAGAGTAACCACAGCAAAAATACATTGGCACCCACCTACCCTGGGTTCCAGTGGAGGGAGGGCAGATAGGACTGGAGACACGTGGGGAGAGTTTGCAGCAGTGGCTTAGAGGAGAGAAGAGGGGAAGCTGCTGTAGGGGCTGGGAGTCCTGGTGCTGACTCATTGCCCACACCTCCAGTGGACTGCGCCACGTGGCTTCCCTCTTAGGGTCCTCATAGCCCTGCCCACTAGGAGCAGTCTACCCTGCCCAGCAGCCCAGGAGCCTGGGGCCTGATCACAATTCTTGGATTTACATCTAAATAAAACTCTCCTGCCTTGCCGTGTCTGAACGTAGATACAATAGTTGGAACCTGAGGAGATATCCCTTGCTCACCAGCGCCTGGGTCAGGTGGCAGATTACAAACTCTCCAATTTACAGTTTGGTCAGTCAGCGCCACACAGTGGCAAGTGAGCCTGGTGGCTGATGGTGGATTCACTGGTTCACAACAGAGTTGGTTTCTCCCACCCACTGGCCTCTGGACCTAGTGGCTGATCACAAACTCTTTAGATTACAAATGAATCTTTCAGTCTAGCCGAGTGGCCTCTTATCCTGGCAGCTGATCACAAATTCATTGGATTACAATAGAATTTTACATTTGAGCCTAGCACCATCTGAGCCTGGTGTCTAATCAGATTCATTGGATTACAATTGTACCTTGCTGTCTAGCCCAGTGGCCCCTGAGCCTGGTTGGATTATAATTGGATCTTGCTGCCTAGCCTAGTGGCTCCTGAGCCTGGTGGCTGATCACAGATTCATTGATTTACATTTGAATCTGTCCCACCAAGCTGCACCTGAGCTGTTGACTGATCCACTGGATTACAATTGAACCTCTCTTTCTAGCTCAACAGGGCCTGACATTGATAGCTGATTTACTGATTTACAACTGAATCGGTCTGTCACCCCAAGCAGTATCTGAACCTGGTGGTGAATCACAGATTGATAGCTTTACAACTAAATCAATCCTTCTAGCCTAGCAGTACTTTAGCCTGGCAGCTGATCACAGTCTCATTAGATTACAATGAACCCTAACAACATGGATGGAACTAGAGAGTATTATGCATAGTGAAATAAGCCAGTCAGCGAAGGACAAATACCATATGATCTCACCCATTACAGGACAATAATGAACAAAACTAACAACAAGCAAAACAGAACCAAATATATGAATACAGTGAATAGGCCTTCAATGGTCAGGGGGAAGGAGGTTGGGGGGAGGGAGGGGGAAGAGGCAAGGAAGGGGAGCAGTTTAGACAAGAACCTAGTATAAAGGAACCAAGGACATGGACAACAGGTGGGATTGACTT
>PVIW01010949.1:0-25461 GCA_004026585.1 Noctilio leporinus | reverse complement strand
GGGACAGAGGGGAGCAAAAAGGAGATGGATGTAATACAACAATAAAATTTTAAAAAATTAATAACAGCAATAAAAATATCATACACCATGATCAAGTGGGTTTCAGCCCAGGGATGCAAGGATGATACAACATTCACAAATCAATAAATATAATACACCACATCAACAAAATGAAAGATAAAAACCATAGGATCATATCAATAGATGCTGAAAAAGCATTTGATAAAGTACAGCAACCATTTATGATAAAAACCCTCAGCAAAATGGGAATAGAGGGAGCATACCTCAACATCATAAAGGCCATCTATGAGAAACCTGAAGCCAACATCATACTTAATGGACAAAAACTAAAAGCTTTCCCCCTAAGATAAGGAACGAGACAAGGGTGTCCACTTTCTCCACTTCTGTTCAACATCATCTTGGAAGTTCTAGCCATAGCCATCAGAGAACAAAAAGGAATCAAAGGTATCCAAATTAGAAATGAGGACGTCAAACTGTCATTATTGCAGATGATATGATAGTGTACATACAAAACCTGATAGGCTCCACCAAAAACTTACTCAACCTAATAAGTAAATTTAGCAAAACAGCTGGATATAAAGTCCATATCCAGAAATCAAAAGTATTTTTGTATACCAATAATGAAACAACAGAAATAGAAGCAAGAAAAAAATCCCATTTACCATAGCAACAAGAAAAATAAAGTACCTAGGAATCAACTTAACCAAGGAGGTAAAAGACCTGTACTCACAAAACAACAGAACACTGAAGAAAGAAATCAAGGAAGATACAAATAAATGGAAGCATGTACCATGTTCATGGATGGAAAGAATTAACATCATTAAAATGTCCATACTAACCAAAGCAATCTATAGATTCAATGCAATCCCAATTAAAATACCAATGACATACTTCACAGAAACAGAAAAAATACTTCAAAAATTTATATGGAGCCAAAAATGCCCACAAATAGCCACAGCAACCTTGAGAAAGAAAAACAAGGTAGGAGGAATCACAATATCGGACATCAAACTATACTACAAGGCTACTGTCATCAAAAGAGTCTGGTACTAGCATAAGAATAGACATATAGATCAATGGAACAGAATAGGAAGCCCAGAATTAAACCCAGGACTCTATGGTCAATTAATATTCAACAAAGAGGGAAGGAACATAAAATGGAGTAAAAATAGTCTCTTCAACAAGTGGCATTGGGAGACCTGGACAGCAACATTCAACAAAGTAAAACTAGACCACCAACTTACACCATACACCAGAATAAACTCAAGATGGACTTAAACATAAGCATTACCACCATAAAGGTCCTGGAGGAAAACAGGCAGTAAAATTTTAGATATCCTACACAGAAATACGTTTACTGATACTTCACCAAGGGCAAAGGAAATAAAAGAACTAATAAATAAATGGGACTGTATCAAACTGAAAATTTTCTGTTCAGCTATAGAAAATATCAGCAAAATTCAAAGGGAACCAACTGTATGGGAATATATATTTGTCAATGATACCTCAGACAAGGGTTTGATCTCAAAAATATATAAAGAGCTAATGCAACTCAACACCATGGAGACACCCCAATTAAAAATGGACAAAGGACCTGAGCAGACAACTCACTGAGGGAGACATACAAAGGGCCCAAGGCATATGAAAGAATGCTCAACATCACTAGCCATCAGAGAGATACAAATTAAAACCACAATTAGATACCACCTCACACCTGTCAGAATGGCAATCATTAACAAATCAATAAACAGCAAGTGTTGGCGAGCATGTGGGGGAAAAGGAACCCTGGTGCACTGTTGGTGGGAATGTAGGCTGGTGCAGCCACTGTGGAAAACAGTATGGAGTTTCCTTAAAAAACTAAAAATGGAACTGCTTTTTGATCCAGGAATTCCACTACTAGGACTATATACGGAGAACCCTGAAACACCAATTCAGAAGAGCCTATGTACTCCTATGTTCACAGCAGCACTGTTTACAATATCCAAGTGCTGGAAACAGCCTAAGTGCCCATCAGTGGATGATTGGATCAGAAAACTTTGGTACATTGACACAATGGAATACTACACAGCAGAAAGAAAAAGGGAACTCCTAACCTTTGCAACAACATGGATGGAACTGGAGAGTGTTATGCTTAGTGAAATAAGCCAGTCAGTGAAAGATAAATGCCATATGATCTCATCCATTACAGGACAATAATGAACAAAACAAACAAGTAAAACAGAACCAGATGCATGAATACAATGAATAGATCTCCAGTCGGCAGAGGGGAGGGCGGGTGGGAGGGGAGAGGAGGAGGCAAAGAAGGGGAGCAATTTAGTCAAGGAACTAGTATGGGAGAACCACAGACATGGACAACAAGTGTGATTGACTTGGGGAGGGGAGTGGGTGATGGGGAAGGGGACAGAGGGAAGGAAAAAGGGGGTGGATATAATAAAACAGCAATAAAATTAAATTAAGAAAAGAAAAGAAAACTCCAAAAAGAGTAAGTCCTTCAGTGTGCAGAGGGGTAGAGGAGGGGGAGGGGGAGAACGAGACAACGAAGGGGAGCAGTTTAGTTAAGAAACTAACATCGATGACCCATGGACATGGACAATAAGTGGGACTGACTGCAGAGGTGGGGAATGGGATCAATGTAATACAACAACAATTAAATAAAATTTAAAGTGAAAAATAAAGAATAAGTCATAGTTACAGTAGCTTAAAATAAAACTGACCTGTATTATTAGAGGGAGTGGAATCTGACTCAGAAACCAAATTCATTTATAACTGTGGGTTAGGCTCTGTCTCTAGGACAGCTTTCACAAAAGTGAGTTCTGCAATACACCATTTTTCTTATATATTTCACAAAAATAGAATTCTAGTATAAAATAAGTTTTAAAGAAAAATAAGAAAAAGAATGTTGAAACAATGGCAATTTATTTGCTCTATAAAACAATGTAGAAAATTTAAATTTTTTAAGTCTTCATAAATTAAACTCAACTCTTATGCTAACTAGAATATTATGGAAGACAAAAATGGTTATCACACTAAAGTTAAATCACTCTGATTTTTTGAAAGGAATAATACATGAACTATTTTCTAATATCATGAATAAAACTGTTTATGCTTGAAATCATTCGCAGCACTGGCTGGTGGCTCATCAGATTGAGCACCGGCCTGCAAACCCAAGGGTTCAATTCCCAGTCAGGACACATGACTGGGTTGCAAGCCAGGTCTCAAGCCATGTCCATGCCTGGGGGCGGGTGAAAGGCAACCATACATCAATCTTTCTCTCCCTCTCTGCCTCTCTCCCTTCCCCTCTCTCTGGAAACATTAAATAAAATTTATATTAAAAAAAGAAATCATTAGCAAAAGTCAGAGTCTTGTTTTGTTACCTACGAAATTAGACCACTGTTTGAAGTCACAGTTAAAATTTTCATACAATGCACTGTTTTAGTGAGGAAAACTTTGAGCATCAACATATTTAATGCCACAAACACATATACTTAATTTTTTCTTTTTTGTTTAGAAGTTATTGATTGTTTATTTGCAATAAACATATTCCCAGAATTTTCACATAACAAAACAATTTTTGAGCAATTACACATTAACATTTCCCAAAACAGAAAAAGGAAGGGAGAGGGGAAAAGAGTAGAGAGCAAAAGTCACCCCCAGGTATGTATAAAATCATCACAGTAAAAAGCTAAATATATTTCCCCTAAAAGTTTGGTAAAAGGTATAAAGGCAGGAAACTTCAGTTTTACACACACATACAAAAAGGTGACTATAGCTGGTTTAAACGTTAAGTCAGATGAATGACAATTCTAAGGTTATATCTTGGAAAGATGCTTATTCTTCCCTGAAGTATGGAAACAAAGAAAGAGATTCTTAAGTTGTTGATGACAAATGGAAAAATAAAAGAGCAACAGCTATTTAACAGGAGGTAAACAAGATTGAAAATGTGTGACATCTGTTCCATTAATTAATTAATGGAACCTCCCTTGCAGGTTAGAAAATGCTATACTTTGAATTATTTCTGTCGGTTGTCATATTTTAAAAATCAATAGATAGTGGGTAATTTCTACAAGATGGTGGACTAAGAAACTCCACACTCTCTTTTTCCTGTGGAAATATCAAATTAGCAACTAGAGACTAACTAAAATTACTTCATAGGAGCTCTGTAAACCAAAGATCTACAGCAAACAAGTTATCACCCAATTGAGACAGAGACAGAAGTCACATTAAAAACAGTAGAAAATCTTGTGACTTTTGTTCTCACCCTTGGCTCAACCCCTCCTTGGTGCAGTTACAATTGACAACTAGCAGTCCAATTTCTGGTTCCATTCATTGGGCAGAAGCAGCAGAGTAAAAGTTGTTTAGAAAGTTTTGGGTTGCACATAGGCTGCTTGGATTACTGGTTTCTGTCTTGCCTGACTTGAAGCTCAGTTGAGGAGCAGAAGAAAACAATGGATTTCACTCTGGAAATCATGGCATATAAAAACAGCAGGGGGGAGGGATATCCATAGATGCCTGGAGCCAAGAGATTATAGATAAAGAAATATAATAGAATTTCTAAAGCCCCAAGAAGAATCTATGCTGAGGCTTTTGGGAAACTAAGACATTTTTTCTTTTTAATTTGGTTTGCTGCATTGTTTTTTTAAATTTAATTTTATTGTTGTTGCATTATATCCATCCCCTTTTTACTCCCCTCTGTCCCCTTCCCCACCCACCCACTCCCCCAGAAACTAAGACATTTAAAATAAGCTGGGAGATAAAAAATAAAAATAGCACAGCCACTGACCCAGAGAGGACACATACTCTAGAAAGACCTGAAAAGACCTCAAGCCTTCACCCTGAGCTGATTCAAAGGTTCAGAAGATCTTCCATGTCAGTCTTCAAAGACTAAGAGAGGTGGCCATTTTACAAATGCACAATTTCAACACAGTATTAAAAGGCGTACAAAGAAACAAGGATCCATAGCCAATTCAAAGGAATAAAATAAGTCTCCAGTGATCATTCTTGAAGGAAGATATGCATTGAACTTACCAAACAAACATTTTTTTAAACCAGCTTTATATATGCAGCTTTATATATGCTCAAAGAATATAAGAGATACATGGACAAATAACTAAAGGAAATCAGGAAAATGAAAATGAACAAAATGAGAATATCAACAAAGAGATAGAAATAATAAAGAATCAAAGAAATTTTAAAGCTGAAAAACTCAATAACTGAATTGAAAATTTTGCTAGAGGGATTCAAAAGAGACCTGAACAGGGAGAAAAAAAGAATCAGTGAAGATGAAGATATTTAAAATGATAGATTCTGAAAAGTAAATAGTAAAAAAGACTAAAGTGAACAGAGTTTAAAGAACTTGTGAACAGCATCAAGTGGACCAACATATGCATTATGAAAGTCCAAGGAGAAAAAACAAAGATTATTTGAAGAAATAATGACAGCCTTGGCTGGTGTGGCTCACTTGGTTGGAGTGTTATCTTGTGACCAAAGGGCTATGGGTTGATTCCCATCAGGGCACACACCTAGGTTGTGGGTTCAATCCCCCATCTGGGTACATAACTTTCCCTGTACAGAAGGAACTGAATGATGTTTCTCTTCAGCATTGATGTTTATCTCTCTCTCTAAAAAGCAATTTTAAAATGTCCTTGGGTGAAATTAAAAAAAAAAAAAGAAAAGAAAACAAAGAAACAATGACAGAAAACTTTTCAAATTAAAGGTAAAACAAAATTTGAATATACAAATCTGAGAAGCTCTTAATAATATACCCCAAGGGATCTACACCAAGGCACATTATAACTGGATGGTTGAAAGACAAAAACAAAGAGAAAATAATACAAATGGCAAGAGAAAAGTGACTTATCATGAACAAAGACTCCCCAATAAAAATATGAGTGGATTTCTCAAAAGAAACCTTGCAAGCCAGAAGGTAGTATGATGATATATAGGGATGGGCAAAAGTAGGTTTACAGTTGTTTCCGTATAGAATAATATAATAATAGATAATGAGCAAACTCTGTGTTTTGCATACTCACAATTGTAAACCTATTTTTGCCCTACACATTTAAAACCCTGAAAGAAATAAATTATCAACTGATAATTCTACATCCAGCAAATATGTAAGTTAATAATAAGGAAATTAAGACATTTCCAGACAAACATATCTAAAGGAGTTCATTACCAATAGACCTACCAGAAAGTAAATGCTAAAGGCAATCCTTAAGTTAAAAGGAAAGGACACTAAGTAATAACTCAAAGCCATATGAAAATATAAAAATCCCTGGTAAAAATAAATACACGGGAAATTGTAAAAGAAAAAATGGCATAGTAATTTTGATTTATAACTCCACTTTCAATGTTCTACAAAATTTAAGAGACAAAACCATAAAAGTAATTATAAATCTATGTAATTGGATACACAATATGAATTTGTGACATCAGTTACTTTAAATAGGGAGTAATGTCATAAAGGAATAGTGTTTATGCATGTAATTGAAGTTAATTTGGTATTAATAAGATATTCATAAATTTAGGCTACATTTATAATCCTCATGGTAACAACAAATATAATATATGTAGAGTATAAACAAAAGGATATAATCCTTTTATAATGACACATTTTGACACAATCAACTAGCCCTGGCTGGTAGCACAGTGGATAAGGCACCAACCTGCTAACCCAAAAATCACTGGTTTACTGGTTTAATTCCCCAGCCAGGGCACATACCAGGTTGCAAGCCAGGTCTCCAGCCAGGTCTCCAGCCAGGTCTCCAGCCAGGTCCGTGGCTGGAAGCAGGTGAAAGACATTGGTGTTTCCCTCCCTCTCTGCCTCTCTCCCTTCTTCTCTCTGTAGAAATAATAAATAAAATATTTTTAAAAATCAAACAAAGACAAATGAAGACAGTAATGAAGAAAATGAGGACCAAAAATCTGTAAGAAACACAGAAAACAATAAATAAAATGTTAAAGCGCTTCCCTACAGTAATTACTTCAAATGTAAATAAATTAAACATCCTACTCAAAACACATAGATTGGCAGAATGGATTAATAAACAGTATCCAAATATATGTTTTCTGAAAGAGAGTGATTTTTTAGTGATTGATTTTAGAGAGAGAAAAGCATAAACTTGTTGTTCCACCTATTAGTGTGTATTCATTGTTTTGTTTTTTTTTAAGAGGAGAGAAACATCAAAGTGTGGTTGTTCTCAAGCACCCCCATCTGTGTACCTGGCAAACGAGGTATGTGCCCTGATTGGAAATCAAAACGGTGACCCTTTGGTTTGCAAGATAGTGCTCAGTCCACTGAACCACACCAGCCAGGGTTCATTGGTTGATTTTTTAATGTGCCCTGACCAGAAATTGAACCAGCAACCTTGGGGTGCCAAGACAACACTCTAAAGAACTCAGCTGCCAGCCAGGGCTAAAACAGTCTTTTTATATATAAGTACATGCAGAGGTTGACAGCAAAAGGATGTAAAAATAATCTATGCAAATAGCAATCAAAAACAGCAGTGTTGTCTACACTAGTATCAGTCAAAAGAAATCTTAAGTTGAAAACTGTTACAACAAACAGAAGGATGTTATATAATGATAAAAGGGTCAATACAGCAAGAAGATATCACAAATATAAATATATATTCACCATACACCAGAGTATCTAAATATATTAAACAATCATCAACAAAATTAAAGGCAGTAACAGAGTCCTGCAATATTAGTAGCAGACTTCAATATCTGTCTTTTAAAAATAGAACAAAACAGTTTAACAATTAAGAAATAGAGGACTTGAACATTATAGACTAATGGAGCCTAACAGACATATACAGAGTACTCTACTTAATAATAGCTGAATGCATATTTTTCTCAAGTGCAAATGAAACACTCCATGAAAGACCTTTGTCAGGCCACAAAACATGTCTTAATAAATATAAAAAGATCGAATCATACAAAGTATCTTTTCTGAAAACAATGGATGAAACTACAAATTGACAACAAGAGACAACTGGTAAATTCACAAATATATGGCAATTAAATTATACACTCTTAAACAGCCCATGGTTCAAAGATTCACAAATCCTTTGATTTTTCATAAAGGAAATTAGATGATATTTTGAGGCAGATGAAAGTGAAAATACAACATACCAAAATTTATGGAATGCAGCAAAATCAGTGCTGAGCATGAAATTTACAGTTTTAAATGCTTTCTTAAAAATAAAATAACAGCCTCAAATCAACAATCTAACTTTATACCTTAAGGGGCTAGAAAAAGAGAAAAGTAAACCAAATTTAGCAGAAAGATGGAAATAAGAAATATTAGAGCAGAAATAAAGAAAATAGAGGATAACAAAATAATAAAGAGCAGGATTAACTAAGAAAAAAGATAAGATACAAAATAGCAAACGTCAGAAAAGTAATAGTGGACATTAATATTGATTTTACATAAATAAAATAGATAATAATAGAGCACTATGAATTATACCCCAACAATTGAATAGTCTAGATGAAATTTTAAAATTCCTAGAAACATACAACCTACAAAACTATATCATGATGAAATAGAAAATATAAATATACCTATAATGAGCAAGGAGATTTAATCAGTAATCAAAACCTTCTAACAAAGGAAAGTCCAGGACTAAATGGCTACACTGGTGAATTTTACCAAATATGTAAAGAGTGATTAACATCTGTCTTCAAACTCTTCCAAAAATGCCTTCTACAAAGCCAGCCTTACTGATACCAAAGCCAGCCAAAGGCACTGCAAAAAAGATAAGAAGAAGTAAAAATGCAGACCAATATTTTATGAATATTGATGCAAAAATTTCTGACACTTCTGGTTTCCAGTTCACCATCTGAGAAACTTGGAAGTTCCAGTCTACCCTTACAAGTAAAAGCTGGGCAAACTCAAAAATCAACAATAAAAGAACTACATCACAGTGCCTACCCTTTACTTGGGTGTATAATAAACACCTGGTAAATAACTTTTGAACTCATAATTGGGAAGTAAGTTTGGTATGAAAAGCTTGTACATGCAATTCCTTTCCATCCTATCCACGTGAAAATGAGAATTACTCTCCAAGCAGAGTTAGTGAGTTGCACTTTGACAACTCATCTTGACATTATCCCGGCAATCGTATTTTTGGTTCAGTGTCACCTTGTGCATTGTACAGTGTTTCTTGTATCTGTTAGTTTCTATCAATACTATTCCAAATATAGTGTTCAATTCCTTGTGTGGAAAGTATGAAATACTTGATGCTCACAAGTCAACAGTGGAGGTAGAGATTATAGGGCTGGGAATGAAGATGGGAGAATGGGGAAATTTATCTCTAGATTCCTGCTCTGTGAATTTTACATCCTGCTTTTGCCTCTAGTTTCAAATGACTTTACTTGACACCTCAATCAGTTTCTGCATTTCCAAAAGTAGACACAATATTAAAAACACAACAGTCCAAAATATTGCGAGAATTATATGGGGAAATTCCCCTTGAATTACTTTTTTAAATGTACAGTGACACAGATATACATACTTATCTCAATGCAGTAGGGTCAGCGCGAAGCCTAAAATAGGAATGGGAACATGGAAGGGATTTCTGGCAAAGTCTTTTGTAACTACTTTTTATGGTCCATTCCCATCTTGTTTTTATTTATTTATATATTTAATATTTATTTTTTAATTTAATCTTATGTTGTTGTATTATATCCATCCCCTTTTTCCTTCCCTCTGTCCCCTTCCCCACCTACCCACTCCCCCACAAAGTCAATCCCACTTGTTATCCATGTCCATGGTTCTCCCATGCTAGTTCCTTGACTAAACTGCTCCCCTTCTTTGCCTCCTCCTCTCCCCTCCAACCTTCCCCTCCTCTCCATCTTGTTTTTGAAATGAATATTGGAATAGTTGCAACAGAGACAAACATATTTTTAAAAAGAAGAAAGAAAGGAGGGAAGAGCATTTTAAACATTACGTTTAACCAACCAATCCGGAGTCTGTACTTCTACAATGTTTCTTCAGCTTCCTGGGAATCCTGGATTCACCCATCTGGCTCTGACTGTCTAGTGATCTGCCGCCTGGTTTCTGGCAGGCAGAATTTTGCGTCCTCAGATTGTGACGTAGTGCACCTATATGCATGCTTAATTGTGAGGTCACATGCCCTCCGGTATGTAAAGCCGGACACTGAAGCACATCCCAGTAGTACCTGGCAGGACGCGAGGCTCAGCACTCTGGCCGGGGACCCCAGGAGCTTGGGTGGCTAGCAGCCCCCTCCCTGCCGTTGGCCTTTAAGACGAAAGAGGCGGAGGCCGGAGGCCTAAGAGTAGCAATGAGCACCCTGTTGCTCTTAGTGGGCGGTGTTTTGTTCATCTTGATGTTTGTCTCCTGGCAACTTGGGTTTCAGGTAAAGTGTATAAGAGAGACTGGAAATAGATGAAGTTACGTGAATATATGAATGCGGGGACTGTCTAAGAAAGTAGAAAGATAGTAAAATGGTAAAATGAGGACAAGGATAGGTCGTTTCATTACACTTTTTCTCTTACAAGAGCCCCAGATGTATATTCTTTACCCCAACACTTCTCTTCATCTTGACCAGTGACTTGATAACTGTGATCTGTTATAAAAAGCCCCCAATCGCTAACGGATATGCTTAGCTTTTCACCCATTTAAAAAGTACAGCTTAAAGTGCCGCACACTCCACCACCACCTTCCAGTTGTGGTTGCTAGAGGGAGCAGCGAGGTGGGGGAAAGTGGAGGATGGTGAAGGGTGAATGATGATCGAGGGAAACTTGAATTGAGGTTGTGAACATATGGTTCAGTATACAGACGATGCATTGTGTAGTTGTGTGCCTGAAACCTGTATAATTTCATGTACCAGTGTCAAATTTAATTTTAAAACAAAATTTTAAAAAGAATCTCTGCCTTCTCTCTTCTCTAGAAACAGGGCTTCTACTGCCCCTGTTTCTGTTTGCCTCTTCCTCCCCTGTATTTTCCTTTTCATCTATCTTTATGATAACATTAGGGGCATTCACAAATAATTCGGGACAAAAATGTGGTATTCATGGTGATATTTAAAGTTTCAAAACAAGTGCTTTTACGTAAGGGTCAGAGAGGGTCCAAATACAGATATACTGGACTGCCCAAGAAATGTAAGGCAAGAATATAGCATTTTAGCATTAAAATGTCAGTAATATATTTTCCCCCTCAGTCTGTGCTTGGGAAGAGCATATTTCCAAATCAATATAGTCATTCAACAGATTTTAAATCTCTGATTTTTAGGGGAGGATAGTCAGTTCATTTTTATAATCAAGACTAAGCATGTTGTTATTTGGTAGTATTTGTAAATTGCTAAATTCAATAAACTACATGTGTGTAATTTATTTTCCTTACAGAGAAACACTGCTGAAATGTCATCATATTTGACTGCCCTTGTACCAGTAAGACTATCCCCTTCTACTAGGTCAACTGAGAGTCATGAAGTCAACAGCCTCTCTGGGAATATCTTAATTAATTCCCCACACTCAGTAGTCATACACAGACGAATATTGATAAACCTCATGATGGTGGAATACAGGCTGGCTGAACTGGAACATCTCCTAGGTGACAGCAATTTAAATGCTGCTTTATTTAACCCTGAATCCACTGACATGCTTACGGAATGTAGTGACAGTGGAGACAGTCATTAAACACACTTTGAGGGGATTCATTTGATTATGTGTGTTTATACCAAATGGATTGTTGGATTGTTGTTTGAAAGGGGAAGATATGCCAAGTAACGTACAAAACCCAAACAATATCAGTTTGCTTACATTTAAAGAATTGATTAGATGTTGCTAATAAATTTTTACTGGGGAAGGAATGAAAACACGATAGAGAAAGAAAAAAATCATTCAAACGTTTTTTTCCAAATAAGCTACGGTGAAAAGAATCTAGTTGACATATAGTGATTTTAATTTTACTCAAGTGTGAGAAGTGGTTTGCTCTAGTGGTTTACAATATAGTAGTACTGCACACCTCCAAGTTTGCATTAAAGTAAATGAGACTTGATAGGACACTTTCCATTATGCAGAATACTCTTTCTTACCATTGTGGAATCTGTGTAATAATAGTAAGAGCTATCATTGAGTACTCTAAAATATACAAGGCACTCTGTTAAGATCTGTGCTTCATTCCTTTGTGAAAAGTCACACACACTGGTAGTCACTTCTTAAACAGGATCTCTTCTTTTTCTTCACATTTAATTTTATTGTTGTTGTATTACATCCATCCCCTTTTTCCTCCCTTCTATCCCCATCCCCACGCACTCCTCCACAAAGTCAATCCCATTTCTTGACCATGTCCATGGTTCTTCCATGCTAGTTCCTTGACTGAACTTCTCCCCTTCTTTGCCTCCTCTGACCCCCTACCCCCATCCCTCTCCCCTCTGCTCACTGAAGGTCTATTCATTGTATTCATGTATCTGGTTCTGTTTTGCTTGTTTGTTTTGTTCATTATTGTCCTATAATGAGTGAGGTCATATGGTATTTGTCTTTCACTGACTGGAGTATTTCACTAAGCATAATCTAGTTCCATCCACGTTGCTGCAAAGGTTAGGAGTTCCTTCTTTCTTTCTGCTGTGTAGTATTCCATTGTGTTAAATGTACCAAAGTTTTTGGATCCAATCATCCACTGATGGGCACTTAGGCTGTTTCCAGCACTTGGCTATTGTAAATAGTGCTGCTATGAACATAGGGGTACATAAGTTCTTATGAATTGGTATTTCAGGATTCTTTGGGTATAGTCCAAGTAGTGGAATTGCTGGATCAAAAGGCAGTTCCATTTTTAGTTTTTTGAGGAAACTCCATACTGTTTTCCATAGTGGCTGCATCAGACTGCATTCCCACCAACACCAACAGTGCAGGAGGGTTCCCTTTGCCCCACATCCTCACCAACACTTGTTGTTTGTTGATTTGTTGATGATTGCCATTCTGACAGGTGTGAGGTGGTATCTTATTGTGGTTTTAATTTGCATCTCTCTGATGACTAATGATGTTGAGCATTCTTTCATATGCCTCTGGGCCCTTTGTATGTCTTCCTCAGAGAGTTGTCAAACAGGATCGCTTCTCAATCACACCCTCCCCATTGCTAATTAGATATTTCATTAGAAATGTATCTAAATCTTTCCTGAATTGCAAGAGTCATCTATAGAAAATTGTATGCATATTTCTACTTCGTAAAATATTCACACCTCAAAGAGCACCAAAATATAATGGTAGAAAACCTGGGATATAATATAGATTAAAATGAAGAAAAAAGTATTTCTTAACTCTAATCACCCATCTATTTCAAATATTTTATAAAATACAAAGTAACTGAGAAATTAACAGTCTGCTGAAGTTTACTAACAGCATTTGATCTACCCTCAAAAAAAAAAAAAAAGAGCCCTCAAAATATTTAAGAGAATTTCATCTTAACATGTGTAATATACACAACTCACTGGGATTGTTCAATTACAGGCCTATTTACCAACATTCAGAATCATTCCTCCCAAAACAAATTATTGGTATAAATTTTTAAAATGCCTCCCTGAATGGTAGCACAGTGGATAAGGTGCCAGCCTGCAAACCCAAAGGTCACTGGTCTGATTCCCCAGCCAGGGCACATAACCAGGTTGCAAGCCAGGTGTCCAGCCAGGTCTATGGCTGGAGGCAGGTGGAAGGCAACCATACATTAATGTTTCTCTCCCTCTCTGCCTCTCTTCCTTCCTCTCTCTCTCTCTGGAAATGATAAATAAAATCGTAAAAAGTAAAGATAAAATAAATAAAATAAATACCTTAATCCCTTACTCCTTTAATCTTCAATCTAAAGGAAGAGGAAAAGGAATTTAAAATGTGTAAGAAATTGAGCTTTAAAATCCTTCCCTTTCTTTCTTTTGTTCTTTCCTTCTTTCTTTCTTTCTTTAAAGATTTTATTATTTTCAGAGACAGGAGAAGGGAAGGAGGAAGAAATGGGGAGAAACATTACTGTATGGTTGGTTGCCTTTCACCTGCCTCCAGTGGGGACCTGGCTGGAGACCTGGCGTACAACCTGGATATTTGCCCTGTCTGGGAATCAAACTGGTGATCCTTGGGTTCGCAGGCTGGTGCTCAATCCACTGAGCCGCACCAGCCAGGGTAATCATTTTATTTCTTACTTGCCAAGAACAAAAGCTAGCAGTAGTATGTGTGGTTCTTAAACTTTTGAGTCACAGATCCCTTTGATATTCTGATAAAAACTATGAACCCTCTTAGAGAAATGCATGCACACATACACAGAGAAATAGATTACATATAATTTTACTTCCATATGTTCTCTGAAGCCCAAATTTAAAACATTAAGAATAATTGAAAAGTTACTTGCATATTTAGACAATGTTCATCATCCTAGCCTGTGATGTTTCAACCAATTTTCAATAATATGTAATCAGTGCAAAAAACTATTAGTGATATAATGTTTTCATTATCTTCTGTAAAGAAACTTGGACATAGGACTTTCTAATTTGGCAAGTTGAACAAGTATATCCCCGATAAGTATGGAAATGAGTTATCACCTGTAAGTAGTAACACATTCAAATAAGACAAATCATTCCACTTCATTTATTAACTATATAGTAAAATATAAGTTTTTAAAATTTGATTGAAGTCATTTCCTCATTAGTATTTTATTCAATATTCTATTTGAAGTTACACCTAGATTTCAGAGAGTACAATGAACTCTCAGATTTTCCTTCCAAATATAATCTGAAGAAGACATTATATGGAGAAATATTAGAGATTCTGGTTTCCATTTTCTTGATTTTGTCACTTACTGGACACAGGATCTTTATTTTTCTGTCTTATTTAATATATGAAAATAAAGAACATAAATACTAAGTTCACAAAGAAAAAGTGAGCCATAAATACATGAAGCTTTTAAACATTTGGATCAGAAAGTACTACACTACAGTCCTAGTGTTATAAACATAGTCCATTTTTTTCATATATTTATGACATTTCTAATTAAGTCTGGCCTTCAATTTTAACACTTTCTTTTAAA
Organism: Noctilio leporinus; assembly: GCA_004026585.1. NCBI lineage: Eukaryota > Metazoa > Chordata > Mammalia > Chiroptera > Noctilionidae > Noctilio > Noctilio leporinus. The sequence continues at coordinate 10,406 of PVIW01010949.1, read as the reverse complement.
TATACTGATTTACTTTCTGAGCTTTATGGAAAAATAGACTATATAACAAGAAAATATAAGCGAATAATATTTTAAAACTTGTACAATAGAAAATATAACTATTTCTCTATATAACTTGCTCAAATTAAAGCCTTCACTATATTAGAAAATATTACAGTAATATGTATAAAAATGTTATTGTGAAATACAGATAGCTATGCGTGTGTTATACAGATAGATCATCTAAAAGAAATATACTAAGCACATTAATAAAAATTAATAGAGTCACATTTTTTGTTACATTCCTGCTTAAATGTGAAAAATGGTTGTTATGCTATTAGAAACATAATATATACATTTTGATCAATTAAGATACAAATAAATAAAATTTTCTCTATTCTAAAGTGATCACATTATACAAGCCCATATATTTAAGAATTAGAACTTATTCAGGTTTTCCACCACCACTGATAGTAGGTATTTCATGGTCAGTTGCTTTCTTAGGATCTACCATGTCTTTATATCTCTCCCCACGGTGTCGTTCCAAGTATGGGCCCCAGTTGGAAGCTGGTCTGCAGCAGCTTACAATGCGCTGAAATGGAAAGAAAATGCTGCCTTAGAATTTAAGTGCTACAATCTGTGAATAAATAAACATCAAACTATATTTTTATTTTAGAATGTTACATTAAAATTTTTTATTTATTTATTTTCAGAGAGAGGGAAAGAGAGGGAGAGAAACATTAATCAGTTGCCTCTTGCATACTCCCAGCTGGACACCTGGCCAGCAAACTAAGCCTTGGATTTGATTCCCTGAGTGGGAATCAAACTGGCAATCCACTGAGCCACCCACGCTGGGCTAGAATGTTAAATTTCTTTGCCCTGCCCTTCAGGTGACAGTTAGGTGAGAACCTAAACTATTGTATTATAGCTGGTAAATTTCAAGAACCAAAGAAAAGGACCTCCAGGATAAAACAATTGATGTAGATCCATTCTTCAATGGGCTTAGGTTTATTTAAATCTGACTGCTGAGCCTACCTTGTTATTGCCCTTTGTCTTAGTGACCTCTCATAATCAACTCCATCCTCCTAGGCCTTCATGGGAGACAGATGACTTAGGATCTAGTTTGCGTTCAAGATAAATTGACCACGCTTTTTACAGTCTAAACATGCTATTAGGAAATGTATTATAAACAGCCCAGGGTGGTTTATTTATTTATTTTTTGTGACCAGGTTTTTAAAGTGAAGATTATAGATGTAAAACATAAAGGCCATTTGCTTTGCACCATCTTCAAGAATACCTTAGTAAAAGTATAAAGATAATAACTTTTATGTACTAAGCGCTCTAATAGGGCCTAACAAACGCTACAGCAATAAGCAAGGAAAGACTTCTCCTTAAAGGAGCTTATAGTCTGGTATAGGGAAACACACAAAAATACGTATAGTACAATACAATGATATGCATATAGTAATAAATGTTTGTCTCGGGTATGAAAGTAGCCAAGCCCTGGCTGGTCACTCAGTGGAAAGGTGCCGGCCTGCAAACCCAAAGGTCGCCAGTTTGATTCCCAGCCAGGGCACGTAACCAGGTTGCAAGCCAGCTCTCCAGCCAGATCCATAGCTGGAGGCAGGTGAAAGGCAACCATACATTGATGTTTCTCCCCCCCCCCCGCCTCCCTCTCTTCCCCTCTAAAAATGATAAATAATATCTTTAATAAATAAATAAATAAAAGTAGCCTAAATGAAAGACTGATTAATTTGATCTCAATGGTCATAATCTCATATTACTAACATATGGGTAAGTTAATATTTGGTTTGATCATAGTGCTGTCTATGAAGTACAAATAATATTAATTTGTAATTGAATTTAATGGGATGACATTGGTTAATAAATTTATATAGATTTCAGAGGTACAATTCTAAAATACAATATCTATATTTAAACAAACATAATAGAAACCAACTCATAAATAGAACAGACTGTGTCAAAAGGGAAGGGGTAGGTGAGCTGGGTGAAGAAGGTGAAGGGATTAAAAAATCCTTAAAGACAGACAACAAGGCCCTGGCTGGTAGCGCAGTGGATAAAGCACTGGCCTGCGAACCCAAAGGTCGCAGTTTCGATTCCCCAGCCAGGGCACATAACAAGGTTGCAAACCAGGTCTCCAGTCAGGTCTGTGGCTGGAGACAGGTGAAAAGCAACCATACATTGATGTCTGTCTCCCTCTTCCCTCTCTCTCTCTTCCCCTCTTTCTAAAAAATAATAAATAAAATCTTAAAACAAAACAAAAACAAACAAACAAAAAAAAAAACACAGACAACAGTAAGGTGATTACCAGAAGGAAAAGGTGTGAGGTAAGGTAGGAAAAGGTAAAGGGATAAATGGTGATGGAAAGAGACTTGACTTGGAATTGTGAATGAATAATGTTAATTTAATGTACTTACTTGAAAGATGTTTCCTTTAGCTTGAATTATTTTTATAACAGCCATAATTGGAATCCAAATAATACAGAAAATAATCATACACCAGCCTAGAGCAACTCCCCAGTCTGGATATGGAATTTTAGCATAATCAGGTCTGTCAAATTTCACCAGTGACCAGATAAAAATTACCTGCAAAGTTAACATATGATAAGACAATACTAAAGATCAGATTTTATTGCACTAGTGATTTTAAATGCTCTAATTATTAACAATTTGATTTCATTCCTTAGATATAATTTATCAAAAGTAATTACAATGAATGAAAATACATTTGAGCAACTAAGAAAATCAGGCAGCTAGCCAGAAGATAACAATACTAAGTGAACCAATTCAAATAACTTGTATTTGGCTTTGAATAAATTCTTCCCAAATTAGCACCTCCATATACATACTTATAAAAGATATATGTATATTTCTGATATGCATATATTTCAATAGAATACTTTACCAAAACATATAGCCAACTGAAAGTAAAATAATATCTGAAATGTTATTAGCTTTTATCTTTTATTTGTAATATATGATTTTACTCTATGCCATAAACTAACCAGCATATCAATTAATTCAACGAGAATGTAAAGTACACATTAATGAACATGCTTTTGCTCTTGCTTAGCAATTGTTTCTATTATTTCCCACTGCACAGAGTGTCCCTACTCCATATCTAAGCACACATGCATTCATACACTAGTAGTATGTACATATTTACCAAAGCACACTTCACTTCCAGGCTCATGAGAAAAAAACAAGTTCAATGCATGTTTGGCTAAAACAGTGAAATCTGAGTCTTAAAGCTATAGCGCATTAAGGTCAATTTTAAAAACTTTTTTAAAACACGCATTGCAGACTTAAAGCTAATTACATATTTAGAAATCTGTAAAAACAAAATTATCAAAACCAAAAATTACCTAATAGTTCCTCTAAATTAATTTTTGAACCTTTATAAAACTTATAAACAGTCTTTATAAAATGGTCAAGTTTAATTTTGGAATTAAATAGATAAATTACAATAATTTAATTAAAGTAATTTAAATATATTTTCCAGTTACTGTAATTTTACAAGACTATAAGAGAATGAAGGAGGGACAGTGGAGCCTAATGTACATAAATTTATACAAATATCTGATGATGTATATCATTTAATATTTAATACTCTTACATTTAAAAGTAAATTCAGCAGCAGTGGAATGAAAGGTAGGGATACCTTGGGAGCAAGTGACTCTAGCCACAGGCCAGATTGCACACTCCAGGGTTCCAACATTGGGAAGATAGAGTCACCACTTATCTCTGGCTGTAAAAACCATTGGGGGTTGTGGTGGTGGGAGAAACTGCCAGATTTTTACTGCTTAAAGGGCCAGCAGTTCTTAGAATGCATACAAGCCCACCCACTCCAGGATTCACCACCAGGGCAGCAGTTGGAAGGGTATTAGTCACACACAAAAAGTGGGTGAAGTGATGAGAAATGTGGCAAACACCACATGAAATGCCAGAAGCCAGGCAGCAGCATTGTCCCCTCTCCAAGCCTGCCCTTCATAGCCACAAGTGGTGACATGGGTTTCCCTGCCCTGGCAATTACCTACAGCTTCACCCCACAGAATTTATTATGTCTTTTCTACATATGCCACATTACTAAGACAGGGAGTAAAATCAGCTCAACCACCTAAAACACACAGAGAAACACAGGAAGGCTAATAAATTGAGGAGACAAAGAAATATGACCCAAAAGAAACAGAAAAAACCCCAGGGGAAAAAAAATAAACTAAGCAAAACAGAGATAGCCAACCTATCAAATGCAGAGTTCAAAAACTGGTTATCAGGATGCTCAGAGAACTCATGGAGTACTGAAAAAAAAAAAAAAAAAAAAGGAAGAAATGAAGATTGCACTAAGTGGAAATAAAGACTAATCCATAGGAAACCAACAGAGAAGGGAAGAAAGCAGGGATTCAAAACAATAATTTGGAAAATAAGGAAGAGATAGATAAACATTCAACCAGAACAAAAAAGAAGAAACAAATTGCTTTTTTGAAAATGAGGATAGGCTTAGGAACCTCTGGGACATCTCCAAACATGCCAACACCCAAATCATAGGGATGCCAGAATGAGATGAGAAAAAACAAGAAATTGAAAACTTACTTGGAAAAATAATGGAAGAAATCTTCCCTAATTTGATGAAGGAAACAGACATACAAGTCTAGTAACAGAGTCCCAAATGAGTTGGACCCAAAGAAGATCACACCAGACACATCATAATTAAAATGGCAAATGCTAAAGATAAAGAGGGACTGACTCTTAAATGCAGCAAGGAAAAAGAAAGTTACCTACAAAGGAGTTCCCATAAGACAGTCAGCTGATTTCAGAAAAGAAACTTTGCAGGCAAGAAGAGACTGGTAAGAAGTATTGGAAGTGATGAAAAGCATGGGCCTACAACCTAGTTTACTCTATCCAGTAAAGCTATCATTTAGAATGGAAGGGCAGATAAAGTGCTTCCCAGATAAGGTAAAACTAAAGGAGTTCATCACCACTAAGCCATTATTATAGTAAGTGGTAAAGGAACTTATTTAAGCAAAAGAAGGTCAAAACTATGAACATTAAAATGACAACAAACTCACACCTATCAACAATTGAATCTAAAAACAAAAACAAACTAAGCCAACAACCAGAACAGGAACAGAAGCATACATATGGAGATCACTTGGAGGGTTATCAGCAGGGAGGGGGAATGGGGGAATTAAGAAGCATAATTGGTGGGAACAAAATAGACCAGGGAAGTTAAGAATAGCATAGGAAATGGAGAAGCCAAAGAACTTACGTGCATGACCCATGGACATGAACTAAAGGAGAAGATCACTGGAGGGAAGAGGGGTACGGGACAGAGGGGGAAAATTAAGACTACTATAATAGAATAATCAATAAAATCTACTTTTTAAAAAGTAAATTCAGTTGTCAAACCTATGTAACCAATGAAAGTTGTCTAGCTAAAAGTCTATTTAGGTCTTCTAAATTGATAAGAGTCTTCATTTATTACAGAGACTTGTCAAAAAGGCCAAACAACATTTAGTAGCACTCAAAATTATTTAGTAAGAACATAAGGTATCTAGCCCTGGCTGGTGTGGCTCAGTGAATTGAGTGCCAGCCTGCGAACCAGAAGGTCTCTGGTTTGCTTCCCAGTCAGGGCACATGCCTGGGTTGTGGGTCAGGTCCCCGGTGTGGGTGTGTGAGAGGCAACCACACATTGATGTTTCTCTTCCTCTTTCTCACTCTCTCTCCTCCTTACACTCTCTCTAAAAATTAATAAATAAAATCTTTTTTTTTTAAAGAATATGGGGCATCCAAATATTTTCATTCAGCACATTCAGTCTCAAACTGCTCCCAAAATGAAACTGAACTTGCAATGTTAAAAATCTTAATTCCCTCTAAAAACAAACAAGTATGATACTTCAGATATGAAGCAAATTTTAGATCAAATTATTTATGGTCTTCTCTAGGGAAACCTTTGAATCATGGGAGGAAATAAGAACCAAAACATCCTCTATGAAGCTCTGTCACTGTTACACACTCACTACTATCTTTAGTCAATAATAATTGTCCATCTCATTCAGCATTATTTTGGCATTCAGCCATTTATTGCCCTGAACTGTTATTTATTTATTTATTAAATATTTTTTTTATTTTTCAGAGAGAGAGGGGAGGGGAGAGAAGCAGAGAGGAAAACATCAATGTATGGTTGCCTTTCACCTGCCTCCAGCTGCGGACCTGGCTGGGGACCTGGCTGGGGACCTGGTTATGTGCCCTGGCTGGGACCAGTGACCTTTGGGTTCACAGGCCAGCACCTTATCCACTATGCCACCAGCCAGGGCTGAACTGTTATTTAAAGATAGCACGTTTATATATCATGTGTCTCCAGTAAGAAATATTTTGGTTTTCCTCAGCTCCTAACCAGCACCAACTGTTAAATTTACTAACATAAACCATTGCCTCTGAGTTTCTTTTAGTAATATCATATACTAATACCTCCTATAAAGAGAAAAAAATGTATTAAAATGAATATCAGTTCCTAGCAATTAGTATATTTAGATTGAATTCTTTGAAGGAAGAGTATGGGTCATATGCATATTTGCATTTTCTGTACCTAGCATATTTTTTAGGGAATGAGCAAATGAATGTTTATTTTTATTTACCCTATTGGTAATTTTTAAATAAGTAGGAATATTAAGTCTATAGGAACCTGTTTATTTTGGCAAATAGTACATGTTGAAACTTATGGTCTCAAAAATAATACTGCAGAGACATTTAATTTAGGCAACTTGGAGGCCTGCCATTAAGCAAATGTTGAACATCATTAATTTATGACATTAATTTGCTTTATTTTCTCCAATGTAAGTTATTCAAGTTTATCTTAGAAATGTTCGTACATATTATATATTATTGGTACCAAATCCATATCATATTAATACTTACAATCAAAAGAATAGGTGTAATGACGAACCAGCAAGCTCTCCACCACAGCCAGAATATCCAGCCTTTTTTTCCAATCATCATTTCTATATCTTCAATGAATCTGTTCCCTCCTAATAAAACAATCAACAAACTGTATTCAGCCTTTTGCTTGTACTTCCTCCATTAATCATTGTAGTCCCAAATTTTCTGTCTGAACATCTTCCTATACTATAGCAATGAAGCATACACCTTTACATTTTATATATAATGTATTTTGCCCAGTTATATCATACTTTACTATTATAGTACACACAATGGAGAGGATCAACCTAATTATTTTAATAAAAAGTATAAATAAGTCTATAGTCACAATTTACCATAAATCCAGATGATTCCTATTATTTCCAGGATAGCTGCAATCAAAATGCCCCATCCAGCACAGAAATGGTCAATCAGGTTAACCCAGTAAATCCCAGCCTATCAAAAATATCAAAATGGAGGGAAAATGAAACAATTGTAATACAACAATAATAAATCAATTTAAAAGCAATTACTTCTAAAAATTACTTCTGTAATTTTTAATTATTTTATGATTGATTAGGCATTGAAATTGGATTTATTAATTTGACTTTAACATATGCTCCTTGGTTTCATCTCTGTCAACAATACAAAAAGGATTGTTTTCAAATGTGAACACAAATGTGGATTTAAATCTCTCAAAAATGATGCACATTTTATTCTGTACTGAGTCACATAGTTACTCATCAAAATGATATGCAGTGTCTGTGTGTTCTATAGTAGTGGCCAAGATATATAGTGCATGTTTAAAGTCTATAAATTTATTGTAATGGAGGAAATTGCTCATTATTGGGCCCCCTACCCCTCTGTAAAATACACTCACTATCAAAATTGTGCTATCAAAGGAAACAACCTGAGCTAAAACTCAGAAAACCTTGATCCAAGGGATAATTGAACTTGCCATTAAACATCCTCTTAAACCTTAGTTTCCTCACTTAGATAATAAACTATATTCCAAGTAATATTTTGCCTATAAAAAATACTATAGCATACCTTAGTTACACAGACGAGACCAAGGAGAAACAAAACCAAGCAGCAACCCAAAGTTACAGGAGCCCTCATTTTCTTCATCACATTGGGAAATAAATCTTGAATTGTTGTTGTAATCGTTTCTTCAGAAGGGGAAAAAAAGAGATGTTATGTATTGACTAATTTGCTGTTGAGTTTAATCATAGAATTCAACTCATATAAATGAAATTTACAAATATATGTTAAGAATTTGATCTGTGTCCTATTCCTTGTGTTTAAGTTCCCATAGAGTCCTTTCTTTTGGCAGTCATCACTTGTCAGTTCTGATGAAAATCAAATGTAGCTGGATTTGTCATTTTTAGTCTGTTTTATAAGGATTTTCATTGGTAGCAACTAAAAGGTAACAAACTTGAATTTTGAATAAGTGACATGAAGACAGAAAGACGTTTGGAGTCGGTTTGAGAAATAAATGTGTTCTTGAAACAGGGGCACTGGCTAAAAGTAGAATATGTATGAGTGAAAGGATTAAGAAACATGTTTGAAATATTTGAGGGCTTTGAAAATCAATTGGAGACTGGACTTTATGCGACAAACAGGTAACTATTAAAATGTTTTCTGTGCCCTGACCAGTGTAGCTCAACTGGCTGGAGCCTCATCCCATAGACTGAAATGGAGCAGCAGGTTCCATTCCCAGTCAGGGCACACACCAAGCTTTTGGATTCAGTCCCTGTTCAGGACATGTGCAAGAAGACAATCAAGTCAACTGATGTTTCTCATATAGGTGTCTCTCTCTTTGTCTCTCTCTGTCTTTATCTGTCTTTCCCACCTTCCCTCCTTTCCTTCCTCTCTCTCTAAAAGCAATGAAAAAATGTCCTCAGGTGAGGGTGAAAAAATGTTTAATAAAAATTAAAATAGCCCTGGCTCTGGCTGGTAGCACAGTGGATAACGTGCCAGCCTGCAAACCCAAAGGTCGCTGGTTCAATTTCCAGCCAGGGCACAGAACCAGGTTGCAAGCCAGGCCTCCAGCCAGGTCTCCAGCCAGGTCTTTAACTGGAGGCAGGTGAAAATCAACCATACATTGATGTTTCTCTTCCTCTTTGCCTTTCTCCCTTCCCCTCTCTCTAAAAATAATAAAAATAAAACCTTCTTAAATAAATCAAAATAAAATGTTTTATGTATGAGGATGATATAATAACTGCTTCAGAATTTCTAGGCATATATTCTAAGGAAAATTCTTACGTGTACATAGAGCCATGTGTAAGAACAGTCATTGCAGCAGTGTGTATAAGTTTTAAAAGCTGGAAATAATCTAAATGCCCCTGTCATTATGGCAAAAGATTGTGAATTAGCTACATTTATAGGTCTATGTATCAACACAGGTTCATAATAATATATACAAAAACAACCACCAGACTGATAGTTATGGAATTAAATATGACATTTACATAAGCACTTAAAAACTTATGGCATTTATGGGTACATAATAAAATGTATACAAACATAGACTAAATAACATCATTCATGGTGATTTTTGTTTCAAGGAAGAAAAAAATGTAAATTGTATTAGGTAGAGAAAAGTGAGATACTTCAAAATCATCTGTCGCCATTTATTTTTCTAAAATATATCTGAAGCAAACTGATAAAATATTAATGTTTGTTCCTTTTGGGTGTGTGGTTCATGAGCACTTAATGGTTTTTTAATTTAAATTTAAAAGAATTTTTAGAAAAATTATTCTGAGAGTAAAACCTAGAAGGGGCAACAAGGGTTAAGAAAAGAATTTTTAAGTAGAGAAAACATGAATACAATAAATGAAGGATGGATTAACACTGGAAGTATTACTTACCAATAGAGGCAAACTGAGAGTCAAGACCCAAAGTCAACAGCATGAAGAAAAATAATATGGACCAAAATGGCCCACCAGGGAGTTGGGCTAGAGCTTCTGGATAAGCAATGAATGCCAAATCAAAACCTAAGAAAAATGCATAGCATTTTAATTTAAATTAGTTGTGAAGAAAAGTCACATCATTGGATATTTTCAAAATTACATACTAAAAGAATTTCATTTTAATTTAATGGTCCAATTCATGATATACATTCTTTAGTAACTATTTCATGTTCATGTTTAAAAACATTTGAGGTGGTTGTTCCGTGATGTGATAAAGTGAACACATGACATTAATTAAACTTGTGAGATTAATTTTATACATGGTACATTCCTCACATAAGCAATCTTAACTATTTTCATTGATTTTGTTTAATTGAATTTATTTTTTTTTTTTTAATTAAGATTTTATTTTTTTAAAATAATTTTAAAAAGAGGGGAAGGGAGAGAGGCAGAGAGGGAGACAGACATCCATGTATGGTTGTGTTTCACCTGCCTCCAGCCACAGACCTGACTGGAGACCTGGTTTGCAACCTGGTAATGTGCCCTGGCTGGGGAATCGAACCTGCGACCTTTGGGTTCG
>PVIW01010948.1:0-33756 GCA_004026585.1 Noctilio leporinus | reverse complement strand
TCGACCTAGCTTATACCTGGGCCCTCCCAGCTGGGCCTCCAAATACCCTTGAAAAGGTCACTCTAGTTGCCGCAGGAGCACCAGCCTCTCTGGCTGAGGTAGAAAGGAGGAGGTGGCAAGAACCAAACTCTTGTGTCCTGGTGGGACCACCACACCTGGATGAACTTAAAACCACAGCCCTGAATGCTCTGCTGCCTCCCCTCAAAATGTTATCCCCACCCTTCTGTGGCTTGAGGGGGAGCGGGGGATGGAGGGCACCCTGCCAACATCTAACCCATTGGTGCCGATCCACATCAGGCATTTGGTTTCCATTTCCCAGCTCGTTAGTGTAGATCAAGCCCTGATGTCTGCGGAGGGCTGGGGGCTGGGTTTTCCACTGGCAAGAAAACAGGGTGGGAGAAGGGAGGAAAAACCGGAGCCTTGGACTGACTAGTATTGGATTCAGGTGGGGTGATCTCTGGTGAACTGGCCAAGCCTCCCGGCCCTGAGGTTCCAGTCGCTGCCATTCCTTCAGCGCCTTCCAGGAAAAGGCTGCTTGGTCCAACCTCTCTGCCCTAGGGGCCAGATTCCCCCAACTTGCTCCAGGAATGTTACAAAGCATGCAGGACTTGGGGCGCCTGCTGGCCCCCGCCCCCCTCCGCTTTCCTCCTGTCCTGGGGGAGGAGTATAGCCGTGTGGTAAGTGACCCTGAAACATTCCCCACCAGAGAAACGCCCCCCTGCATTCTAGACCCCTATGGCAATGTCACCTCTGACCTCAGGAAAGTCAAGATGATGCGGTTGGATGAAGCTGGGAGGCAGGCTGGCAGCTGGAACCTTGGGTGGTCACAGGGAAGAGGGAGGAAAGGGGCGGCAGGGTTATGAGTCACAGGGAGAGTCGAGGGGGAGGGGGAATTAATGGAAACAGCAAGTGGAGGAGAGACAATGGGGCACCTTTGGGCACACCCAGCGGGGAGCAGACACCACTCCAGCCAGCCAAGGGGCTAATTAGATCCTCACTGTCAGAGTGACCTATCTCTCCTCTGTCTGAGGCCCCAGGGGTTGGGGGGTTGGGGTCAGGGAGTAGAAGGGGGTACTGGATATAATTAGAAACACGCTCTACTGAGCAGGCAGGCACCAGGAGGAGCACCTCTCTCTTCACCACCCCCCTGTCTTCCCCAGATCTCCAATCCCTTCCCCACAACCTAGACAATTCCAGCCAGACAGGGGAGGGGCTGCTGGAGTCTGGGAGTAGAAACCGGGTGGGATTGGCTTCCCTGGCCCTTACACACTCTCGAAAGTGCAAACAACATATTTTCGCCCTGCAATGGTATTTAATTACACATAAAAACAGAGCCATTAAACTGAAATTAAACTCTATTTGGAATCCCTTAATTCAGGGCATGACAAATTGCTTTCAGTGCATGCGGGGGCAGGGAAGCCCCCCCCAGGCAGAGATGGAGGTTAGCAGCTTCCACACTGGCTGGGTCCCTTGCTCTCCTGGCTCCCTTGCCAGCTTTAAATTCTGAAATTGGGGTCGCAACTTTCTTCATAAAGACCAGGGAAACCAAGGGTGGTGGGGTGTCTCTGGGTTTGTTTAGGATAAGAATGGGGGTTGGGTAACAACACAACCACTGTCCAACCCACTTTTAGACAACCCAGTCCATTTTATTGATGGGGAAGTTGGGCCCAGGTGCAAGGCCACCACCCAGAGCCAGGATTAGAACTCTGGTACTAAGCCATGACCAGGAGGGCTTTATTTTTGCTTGTTTATTTTCAGTTTATATCCTTTTATCCTGGGCCTGGAGACAGAGGTTGGGGCTGGGAGGGTGAAGGTCGGGGAACCAGGGCAGGGCCTGGCCAGGGAGCGGACATGTCTCCAGAACTGGGCTCCCACCCGGTCCAAGGCTGGAGACAAGCCGGGAAGGCAAAATAATGGCGCTTGGGGTGTGAGGCTGCTGAAGCGACCTTGACTGCCTAGATGGCAGCCTGGTGCCAAGACTTTGGAATCAGGCAGATGTGGCAGCTGGGTGAGGCTGGGCAGCTAAGATCACTCCTCTGAGCCTCAGTTTTCCCAGCTGTCCAATGGGAATGTTACTTGCTGTCTACAGAGTGCCTGTGAAGACCAGCAGGCAAAGGCGTGAGCAGGACTTGGTAAGTGGTATTGTTAGATGTTCCTCTGGACCTCTGGTCCCCCGTTATAACAAGGTCCAGCCGGGACCTGGTGGTTGCTTGCTCTAACTCTGCCACCATTTCTTCTCCCCGCCACGTTCCTGCTTGCCTTCAGTTTCCCCCCTCTCCTCTGAACATCTAACTACAGACAGAGGTCTGGGCTCTGTGCTTAGACTTTTGGATGAAAAAAGGAGCCAAATACCAAGCCTGACAAACTCAGAGGAGGCCTGGGTGGCTTTTCAAATTCAGATCCCTAAAGAAACCACCTAGGATGGTTTGAAATTAAGTTTCTAACAAGCAGTTCGCGGCGAGTAGTCCTGTCTTAGGCCCATATTTTCCCTAACAGAGGTCAATCTCTTACCTTAACTGAGTCTGCCTGTGACCTTCTTTTGCATCTACGATAACATACCTGATAACATACCTTTGGAATAGCAAACATATTTCCTTTCTTTCCTCAAAGCACCACCTCAAAGCACAACTGAGCGTATCTGTGGTCTCTTTTCTCATCTACGATAACATACCTGATAACATACCTTTGGAATATCAAACTAATTTTCTTTTGCCCTCAAAGCCCAAATACTCCACCAGAACAGACCCCAAATTCCCTCACTGCTATTGTCATAGTGTTAATTGGTAACTGTTAACGATCCTCCCCCCATCCCTAAGTCCCTAACCTACCACCAATGAATTTCCTGAAACCCCCTTAGTCTCCTCCTTTGAATATAATGTATAAAATAAGGTGTGAAACTGCCATTCTTTGAAGCATTTTCTCAATCCTTTGAGGTTTTGCTTCCCGGCAGTTGCCAGTCAGTTTGGCTCCAATTAAGCTAAAAAATTCTTACATGTTGACAGACTATATTGGGTAAGAAAAGACAGGCCTATGCCCCCCTAAGGCTTCCGTGCCTGGCCTAGCTTTCTAGTGGCTGTGTGTGAGGCCCATCTGGGAGGTGACCAAATGGGACAGGGACTGCACCCTGGGGAGGGCTGCTGGGGGTGCATGGTGAGGCCGTGGCCTCCCTCCCTGCTGTGTCCTCTGCGACCTGGGAACCTTCTCTCCTGATTGGAACCAGATGGGCCTGCTATCGTCAGAGGTCTGTCTCAGCAGTCACTCACTCAATGTCCTTCCCCAAGAGGGGATGGGGGGCATAGTCTAAAGGGAAATGGAGAGGCAGGGGTGGGGGTGGGGGTCTTCACTGAGGCTGGGAGAGAGTCTTTCCTCCTCTCCCTACTTTCCAGGCTATTGGCCAGGGAACTTTTCTATTAACCACGGAGACTGGTGGTGGTGTGGTAATCGGCTGGGCCTTTCACGGAAGCTTGGGTGGGCAGTCCTCCACCCCAAGACAACCTTCCTACCCGCACAGTGAAGCTCAGAAGCAGGTTGCCAAGTGGAGGCTGACTGGGCCTGTCCTCTGTCTCCTCAAGGCCATTCTCCTCACCCCTGGCCTCCTGGGCCTTGGTGGACAGAGAGGTTCTTGCACTGGGGGCTGGGGTGGAAGGGCCGGGGTGGCCGGAGCCAGGCTGAGAGGCCCAGGGTTCCTGTCATTTCAGGCCTGGCAGCTGCCCGGCTGCAGATGGCTTCCGCGCCAGCCTGGCGGCCAGCGCAAATACGCAAATACGTTGCAGCTGTACCTCTCTGTCGGCGGCGTGCCCTGCAGTCCAGAGACAGGGAGCCTGGGGGACTCAGAGGGGCGCGCACGCAGACTGGGGTGGGCTGCGGGGCGCACGCCGAGGCAGCTGGTTGCTGAGTGAGAAGGACAAGGACACTCAAAGCTCCTGAAAAGGTTTTCCGGGCACGCAGGGGTTGGAGTGGGGGCTTCCTGAGGGAGGACTGCGTTGGGGATGAGGCGCTGCCTGGCGGAGTCAGGGCTCAGAGTCCAGTCTCTTGAGCTGAGCTAGAAACTTGTAAGTTGGAGCAGCAGACAGGGGGCCCCAGCCTTGTCCCCACTGAGGGGAAATTGGACCAGACTGCTCAGGAAATAAACTCAATTTTTCAGCATCACGGACAACAGAGTCCCTCTCACCCCTTAAAAAAAAGAAAAAAAATAGCCCAATTGCTTTTGGCTGAGCTGTTTCCCAACTTCATTTCTTAGCCTCAGTTCAAGCCTTCTCATTCAAAGTGACATGTGACTGCTTGGTGACCCCTGGCCTGATCACAGCCCGAGAGGTCAGGCCAGGCCAGCCTGAACTGTGCTCCCAGGACCTGTGACAACCCCCACTTCCAAAAGCCCTGGGCAGGCCCAGACCCCTGAGAGGAGGGAGGGATGATGGCAAAAACAAAAACCTTCCCTAGAAGAGTTTAGGGGTGGGTGAGTCCTAAATCCCAGGCAACAGGCCCGGAAGGGTTTGTATGTCAGTGGACCTTAATAGTTTCCAAATTTTTTCTTTTGGGTAGGGGAGGCTGCCTTTAAAATGCAAATTGCCTGTAAACCCTCACAGGGGACATTCTTGGGGCTCTAATGAGGGGAGGTGGCCCTGCAGACTGGGGAAGGGTCAGCTTCCAGTTGTGCTATTTGCAGATGGTGGCCTATGGGGGACTCTGGGCACTGGTAGGGGAAGGGAGGGTCAGCACGATCCAAAGTAGAGAGATGACCCAGAGTGGGGGAAGAGCAGAGGTTGCCAGGAGGCAAATTTTGAATTTCTGGAGTGGGAGGAAGGAGGGCGGAAAGACCTCACAGGAAGCTTTGGGGAGAACAGGGCAGTATCTTGGCTAGAGAAAGGGTGTGTGTGTTGGGGGAGGTCAGGGGGGCGGGAGGGTGGACAGAGAGGGGATGGCTTTAGCCTGGTGGCTGGAAAAGGTCACTCCCAAGAAGGCCAAAGCTGAGAATAGCCTCTAAAATCTTCTCCAGCTCACCCATTACACAGATGGGAAACTGAGACCTAGATGAGTCAGTGACTTGCTTGCCTGAAGGCATAAATAAACTGATGGCAGAAGCGGATTAGAACTCAGGGTAATTTTGTGTGTGTGTGTGCCATACCATCTCCCTGTGGGACCAAGGTGGCCGTTTGGGCACCCGGATGGAACAAGACTCTTCAGGCACCAGAAAGGGGAAACTAAGTAATAAAGTCTATTGTTTGGGAGGAAGGAAGGAGATCCTGATGGAAGATTCTGGGTTGAAGATGACAAAGAAGGATGTGCCATCTTCCAGGCAGAAAGGGGGAGGGGTGATTTTGTCAACGTCCTGAGCAGCCTGTGGCTAGGGACCAGGGTGTGCTGGGGGACCTCATCCCTGATGGGAGGACAGGGGTTTGGTAGAGACACCAGAAAGAAGGGCCGAGACCCCTATCCTGGTGTACATCGAGAGGACTTGCCGGTTTCTGGTTTAATATACTCCAAATGTCTTCCTTACTGTTCTGATTGCCATGGATGGGGGTCCAGATTGCCTGGGTTCAAATCTCACTCCAGCACTTACTTACGGTTGGAACCTGACCCACTGTCACATTTCGAAAGCACAAAGGTGGTTGCTTACTCCCTGGTGGAAGAGCCTTTGATGTCTCTCCATGACCTACAGGATGAAGTCCAAGCACATTGCTATATATGATGTGCATTGTACAGCCTGCACAACTGTACACAGTGGCTCCGAGTCCAACATCATCCATTCATTCGTTGCACATGTATTCAGTCCCTAAGACATTCTCAGTTTAGCACCCAACGCTCTTGAGCCAGCTCCTGCCTCTTTCCTCTGTTTCCTTTCTCACTTACTCCTTTGGTTACCATACACTTTAGCCACACTAAATGTGATTACCTTTTCTTTCTTTTTTTTTTTAAAGATTTTACTTATTACTTTTAGAGAGAGAGGAAGGGAGAGAGGCAGAGAGGAAGAAAGACATCAATGTATGGTTGCCTTTCACCTGCCTCCAGCCACAAACCTGGCTGGAGACCTGGCTTGCAACCTGGTTATGTGCCCTAGCTGGGAATTGAACCAGCGACCTTTGGGTTCGCTGGCTGGCACTTTATCCACTGAGCCAGCAGCCAGGGCCGTGATTACCTTTTCATACCTGTGGGCTTCACACACAAGTTCATCAATCCACTTGTCTGAGAATGCTCAGAAAGTAGAGCAGGCACAGGTATGGAATCCTCTTCCTTTGCCGTTTCCCAGCGAGGTGAAGGTGGGCAAGTTAACTCTATGAATATGTCTTCTAATCTGTAAAATGGGATTAAAAATATATGATGTGCCTCACATTGCACTTAGTACTTGAGACGCCCCACAATAAAAGTAGGTTTTGCCCCTTCTTTGCATGCTAAGCTCCTATTCATCCTTGAAGACCCAACTGAAATGTCCCCTTGGTAACATCGCCCTCATTCCTTCCAAATGGGCAAAGTCTATCTTCCCTGTTTCCACATTTCCTGCCAGCCTTGCAGGGCACTTAGGAACCTCTATCATAACTCTGTTGTTTTTATGTGTTTTCCTGGCTCACGTGAGCAAAACATGCAGCCAGAAAACAGTTACGTAAATCAAGGTGCCAGTCTCTGGGTCGGGAGCCCTTAACCCCTGCCCTTCCCTGGTTCCAAGCCCTGAGACTATTCAATGGCATAAGAATTAAAGACAGGAGGTTGAGGATAAAACAGCAGAGGTGAGCAGCCTGGGCCCTCACTGGGAGGTGAATGTGGGGGAGGTAGTCTGATGGGGGTCAGGAGTGAGGATGTCTCAGCCTTCTGGGAGGTCACTCTATGGCCAGAGAGGAGGCAGTGCTCATGGGGGTGCATGTCTTGAATGGCGGGGCAGGCAGCTGCCATCCTCCCTTCCCATCAGTCAACTCCAGCAGTGGCTGGGCTTTGCTCTGGGTCCAGCCACGTGGGACAAAGGGACAAGGGAATTTGATGGGAAAAGAGTGAGAGAGAGGGAAGGTTTTCCTGTAAAGAGAGAGTTAACTGGTTCGGGGTGGATGGGTGGAGAAGGTATGATGAAGAGAGAGGTGAGGAGAGCGAAACTAGCAGAGGGGAAGTGCGGGGAGGCGGGTGGGCAGTACATGTGTGTGTAGAGAGAGGGATGGAGAAAGTTGGAAGAAGTGACCCTGTAGGGAGTACTCAGGAGAGGGCTTAAGGCCAAGGGCTACAAGGCCTGAAACTTTCTGGAGAGGAAACTCCTGGGCGTCCATGCCCGGGTACCAAGATCCCACCCCTCCTGGCTCCTGGTTTGGTGACGGTCCTTCCTCCTTTCTGCCTTCCAGTCTTCCATCCTTGCTGGGCCTGCTGCTTTGCCCACCTGCAAAAGTCCAAGTCAGGTTCCCTGTTACATCTTCCTGAAGGAAAGATGAACTACAGCAAATGCAGCAGGGAGGGGCCCAACTGGCCCAGCTGCACTGGAAGTGCAGCTTGGTAGTGGGAAGGGAGGCAGGGGCTACTCAAGGCTGTTGGGAGGGTCTCTAACATGCCTGCCGGGGCAGCACCTGCCACTGCGGCCACTTCCTAAGGTTCTTGAGGAAAGTGAATGCCCCCACAGCCCTCTCTGGTAGGTCCCACATGGAGTTGGACTGCCAGTAGCAGAAGCCAGATAGAACCCTCCCAGGGTGGGATGACAGTATTTTAGCAGAATGAATAGCAGTGGGGAGGGGAATAAAGACAGAACCCTCACCATAGCAATCTAACAAAGAATATGAAAGAGGAGGCTAGAAGCAGAGGGAGACATGTCTCACCCCTAACTCAGCAGCCCTGAGCCTGGCCAGGTAATATTGCCAGGTGTTACCACATCACAAGAAACACCATGCTAACACGGGAGAAGGGCAGTCCTTGAAATTCTATGTATCCTTTCCACTATCTGGGAAAGCCAGCCTGTGAAATTATGCCTTCATCCCAAGGCCTAAAATGCTGGAGAGGGCCCATAGAGCCTAAAGGAAGAAGCCCATTAAAACACCTTTGGGTATTCACACCCCAGTCCTGGAAAACTGGCACTATCTATCCATCAATCAATATGTAGCTTCTTCAACCCCATCCTGCCAACTATAGAAGTCCTCAGAACAAAGGATTTATGCCCTCTGGTCACACTAGGGCGGGCTTGCCACCCCAGCCTTTGGCCACCCTTGCTTTTGCTCTCTCATTCACTAATAAACTTTGCTTGTATGCTAATAGGTCTGCTGATCTGTAGTTCTTTACATGCATCAACAAGGACTAGGTCTCTCCCGTTGACAATGGGGCCGCTGTCCAGTTCTCTTAGGGCGGAACTGGTAGCCCAGGACTCATCAGGGTTCAAGGACTCTTCTGAACTCTTGAGCTGCTTATGTCCCATTCACCTCTCCTTGCTCCTCAGGGAACCCAAGTGAGACCTTGGAACCAGTCAGGATGATACACATAATTGCCTTTGGCCCTGGGACTCAGGGGAAACGCCAACTCTGTCTTGCTGGCAGACTGGCAGGAAAGGGATCATCTTGGACACGTGAGGGACACAGTATGGTTTAAGTGACAGTTTATGAAGTGGAAGCCAGTGGAGGCTGTACTGCTGTGGCCAGAAGTATGGGAGGGAGTGTGGCAGGTAGTCTTCTCTAAGACACAGCCAACTTCTGCCAACTCAGGTCCCCTTCTCTGATCAGGTCTCCATCACTGAGGGAACAGTCCTGATTGTCTTAGAACCAACTCTTGTGCAAAGACAGACACTTTATTTTCTGTGATTGGAGCTACACAGGCACCCATGAGTATATAGAGGGCTTTCTGCCAATCCCTCACTGTCCACCCACCTGCCCCCTGGACTGTGACCCTGAGAACTTGGGCACTGTGACCTTGAGAATCTTGTCTAGCAGTCTACAGTCTCTGGGGGTGGGACAGGGCCAGAACAAAGGCTGGGTGGGCTGGTCTCAGCCAGTCCCCACCTCAGAGCTTCTTCATTTGGTTTGGTTTCATGGGCTGAAATCATCATCTGCCAGGCCCAACTTTGACCAAAGATAATGATTCTCTGCCAGGGCCCACCGCTGGGGGGCAGGGGAGGGGGGGCAGGTCCTTGTCCTCATGGAGCAAAAGTGGGCTTCTCCTCTGAGCCTCCCTTTCCAACCTCATGGCGTAGTTTCCTTAGGACCCCAGGCCCGCTACGCACACTTTCTCTGTTTCTGGAAGGTGGGGTGGGGGTAGGGCGGGAAAAACCCGCCCAGCTTCTTGGAGGGGAGGCCTGTGTGCATTCCTGACTCTCTGCTGCCCTCGTGTGGCTGTAGGTCTAGTTGCCGCCACACAGCTGTAGGGTGTAGTGTTTGTGTGTGTGTGTGTGCGTGCGTGCGTGCGTGCGTGCGTGTGTGTGTGTGTGTGTGTGTGTGTGTGTGTATTCTGGTGGTCAAGGGGCCTCAGAAAGACTGGAGCTGAGGCAGAACTAGAGAGCTCCAACCCCTGCATCTGTTCTGGAGAGCAGAGGTCTCTCTGTCCTCACCCTAGGTGCGGGTTGCCAAGCAACACTAGGGCAGCTGTGACACCAACAGGAGGACATCTGTTGACCAAAAAATTAAAAGATAAGCTGGGGCTTTGATGCTCATTTGCACTGGAGGGGATCAGACCTCAAGAACGTGAGGACAGCTAGGCTGCCCTAACAGCCGCCGCCACCTGGCTGCAGAACCCAGGGCGGGGAATTCAGCTCTGTCCTGGGAACAGCTGCCCAAGGCGCCTTTAGGGAAGTGGGGCAAGGAACAGGTATGGAGGGAAAGAGAGTCAGTCCATCTCTCCCTTGGTCCTCCATGCTGGCACCCATGTGCTCCCAGGCCTGCCTCCAGCCAGGCCTCTCAGTCTGACCCAGCACTGCCGTTGCCGTAAAACAGGGTCACAGGTCTCTAGTGTCCAGGCTGATGGAGTCAGGCAGCCTCAGAGGTTGTTTGCATGTGGGGGTCCTCAGATGTGGGCGTGCTTCAGAATCACAGGGGTCTTGTTCAGATGCCCACCAAAGTCTTGGAAGAACAGTGGATCCTATTGGCCTCCTTTCATGGATGATGAAACTGAGGTCCGGGGCGGGGGATGTATGTCTGAATGAAGGTCGCTGCTGAAGGTCAAAGTGGGTTCAAAGGTTTCAACTTGGTATCCGTCTCTTTCAGTTCAGTACATTTGTCCATCAGTGTGGCTACAGTTAAGGGGGGTGGAGGGGGTTTCTGAGCGAGTCCCTTGGGACATCTGGGAACGTGTGCAGGAAGCTCCCCTCTATACTCTTTCTGTGTCCTGCAGCAGAGCCCCCACGAGGCTGATGACCTGTGTGGTTGGCTGAACGGTGTCATACTCTGCAAAGAGGTGGCACACATTCTCCTGTGATTCCGTCTGGCTCTTGGCCACAAATCCAAAGATCCTGGTGGGAGATGGTAGCCTGAGTGAGAAGAGGGCCTAGGGAGATACCAGGCTAGGGGAGAGGACACAGAACCCCGCCTGGCCCTTTCCCTAGCTAAGGGACCCTGGCACCTCATTACAATGAGAGCTCTCTGAGAGGGGGTGTAGGCATCTCTCCAGTCAGACTGGGAGGTCCCTGAGTTCAAGATCTGTGTTTTTTCCTCATTTTGAAATGGGGTCCCTGGGGACAGAACCTGTGTATTTCCCATCAGAGCAGGGAGGGCAAGGATGTATCTTGGCCATTGGCTAGGAGCCTCCCAACAGAGGAAGGCTCCCTGAAGTGAGAACCTGTGCCTCCCCAGTCTGGCTGGAGGCTTCCTGAGGGCCAGGGCCTGTGTCACCCCCATCAAAGCCAGAGGCTCTTAAAGTCAAAATGGGGCCATTATTCTTTCTTAATTCCTTCCCATGTTAGGTAGGAGGCCCTGCCTCTGGGAGATCACTACGGAAGACAGATTGAGTGGACAGAGCGGACAGGAAGTCCTTACCGGGAGGGCTTGCAGTACTTCTGCCATCTGTAAGAAGGAACAGGGACAGTAGTGAGTACTGAGGCTCTGGCGGAGCAGGGTGGAGGATGGCCAGCTTTGTCCCCACCCTCACCACGTCCCGCCTGCCCCTCCTTCTGTTGCTCCTAGCCAACTGAGGGTTACAGGCTCTGGGATTGAATTCCCTGCCCTGGATTCTTCAAGCCAGGTGGGAGTGGCTGTTAGAGCAGCTGAGCAAGGGGAATTCGCCCCCGGGGTCAGAGCTGACCCAGCCAGAAGGGAGCTTCAGTGGGTAGCTGGGCCTGGGATGGCCTTCTTCATTGGGCCCATCTTGAACTTACTTTTGTTGATCAGGGTCCATGCCACAGAAGCGGAGGGTGGAGAGGGGGTAATGGCGCCGGAAAAACACCCTGAGATGGGGCAGGAGAGAAGGGGCTGGTGAGAGCCTGTCCCGGGGTCATGCCTGCCTCCATTATCTCCAGCTCCCGGTTCATCAGGCCTCCCAGCTGGACCCCTTCCAGCCCACCTGGATCTTCGCACCTCTGGGCCTTGGAGTACGTGTTTATACTTCTCTCCTCTCATGGAGTGCTTCTGCCATATGCCTGTCCTACATGTTGGGGTTTTCTAGCTCCTTTCTCCTTCCTGCCCACCATGTCTTTGAACTATTTGAGGATAGGAATTACATCTTGGTCATCTCTTGTTTTTCCAGCCCAGGACCAGGCTCTTGCTAGAGTTTAAATCCCTGAGCCCAGGGAAGGAGCAACCTTGCCTGGCTGGCAGATGTTCGATCAGTGGATGCAGACTTAATTGATGCCCAATGCATGCTGGTTGATTCCCTCTCCATCAGTCACAGTAAAAGGGGGCTTTGGCAGGTCATTGGAGTGAGGCGCAATGAAGGCACTGAACTTGTCTGGAGTCACTCAGCAACTCACTGACCCTGCTGGGTCCAGGACACTGACCACAACCATCTTGGCCATCCCCTCCAGCTCACCCTGCCCAGCCCTGCAACCCCAGGGTAAGGGAAGTTCCTTACTTCCTCTGGAGGTCGGTCAAGGTGATGCCCTGCTCAGTGACTTTGAAGTGGACCATGGTGGGCGTGGGGAGGACGTCCCTCTCCAAGGTGGTTGAGATGGCCTTCCGTATGGCCAAGGCTCCGGTCAGGGTCTCCACACTCACAGAACTCAGGTACAGGGCATGGCAGCCTGTGGGAGCAGATAATATGCTGGGGCCCTGCTGGGATCCATGAGATGGACAGAAGGCCCGGTCCTTCCTCTGCCCAGAGCCAGGGGCGGCCTTTCTTCTTCAGAAATTCAGTAGGGCTCCTTTTTGAGCCACCAGGCAGACAGACAGAGATTATGTGAGTGGCTCTAATTTGTGGCTGATCCCAGAGGCCTTTGGGATCATATGTTGCTTTGCATTGTCCTGGCCCCTGGCCCCTGGCCCTGCAGGGTGGGACAAGGGAAGGAATGTTGCCCAGTGTATAAGAGTATTCAGGCAAATCTTCCTGCTGTCCAGACCCATGGCTGGTACTGCCTCCGCCTCCACCTGCCCTTGGAGTCCTGGTTCATGGTTGAGAGAAGAGATGGGGACGGGGAGGGGGCTGCTGTGCTCAGGGGCACCGAGTAGGAGCAGTCACTCAGATAAGTGCTGATCTGTGACTGGCCTCTGGATGTGAGGTGGAGGGACCTTTCCCCTGTGAAAAGCCCCAGGACCCTGCAGAGGATCACAGATGCAGAGGCCACCTCCAGACTAGGCACTGTAGCTCTAAACAGACTCCAGCATATCTGCATGTGCCCATGTGTGTGCAGGGTGGGGTGTGAGCCTCCCCAGCACCCTTCCTCTCCTGCCCCTCCTCCTCTTGGCTCACTGCCTGCAGCCTCTCATCCCCTGGTTTACAGGGAAGGGGAGGAATGTGGCACCTTGTTAAAGATGAAGAAATAAAGCTGTGATGAGAAACACATGTGGACATGCGTGTGCATGTGCACGTGGGCACACGAGCACGTGCAGTGTTGGGAGGTGCCCTCCAGGGGCACAGCCAAGCCTGGAGCCTCCCACGTACTGCTTACCTGCAGATTTCTTCAGGCAGGAAGCCCGGCTGTCTGTAGAGGGGTCTGAGGCTCCATCTCCACCTCCCAGTTCTGAGCCAAAGCAAAGGAACAGGCCCGAGGGGCCGGAGGTGGAATGAATGGACCCCTCTCATAGGAGCAGGCTTCGTTATTAATCCCTTTGAACACCCCACCGCCACCCACACCTTCAGGAAGTGACTGGGTTGAGGAACCAGGTGTGATTACTGTAATTAGGAAGGGGGCCACTTTGGGCTCCCTAATGCCCAGCTTGCAAGCCTTTTGATCCATCCTTCCTTTCCTCATCCTCCAGCCCCTGGACAGCTGCAGTGGCCTGGTCCTCAGAAGCCCCTGACCCCTCACTTCTTTCCCATCTGCACCAACCTAGGCCTTTCTTTGCTGCAAGTCGGGAGGTCGTTGCTATCACTCCACCAGGGGCTCCCCTGTCCTTGCTTCCTGTCCCAGAGGTCCCCTCGCTGCTCCTCCAGTGAGGTGACCCACTCCATCAGGGGTGCAAACTCTGGGGGGTGGGTGCTTCCTGGTCTGAGCTTAAAGTTTGACTCTGAGTGCTTTGGGTGAGTTACTTAACACCTGGACCTTACTTTTCCTATCTGTGAAATGGGCGTAACGGCAGCATCTGTTCTTAGGATTATAGTGAGGTATTATTGAACTAGGGAGTCCCCAATAAATGTTAGATCTGAAAGGAAAAATAAACCAAGCCTCCCCACACTGGCTGATTTATGTTCCATGCATCCTCTCAGGCAAGGCTCCTATTGATCACACATCCACTGTGTGCCAGGTATTGTGCTAAGAGCCTTGCCTCAGTTACCTCACTTAATCCCCACACCAACCCGATATGGAGGTATGACAGTTGTCCCCATTTCATGGATGAGGCAACTGAGGCCCAGAGAGAGAAACACCCTCAAATTCTTGAGCTCAGAAGTGGCGACGTTGTTGATGGACCCTAGCACATGCACTTTTAACTAAAATAACCCATAAATAGGGTGAGACGTGGCCACAAGGAGCCCTTCTGGTGAACACAAACAGAGCGGGTCCCTGAAGGTTCCTCCTCAGGGCGCAGACGCACCTCGCTGCGGGATGGTGAGCTTGCAGGGCAGGGCCAGGGCCATGATGGAATGCTGGCACACGAAGGCGGAGAGGCTCCCTGCAAAGAGACAGGCAGCCCAGTGTGAGAAGGCCTTCTTCCCTGGACTGTCCTCCCAGCCCAGCACAGCCAGCCTCCCAGGGGTCTGCAGGCTCACCAAAGTAGGGCTCCTCATCTGCTCCTTTGAGGTGCACCCCTTTGGCAGTAGACTCGATGAGGAAGTGGCGGATAAAGTCACTGCTGTCCTCACCTGGACAAAGATAGAGGAAGGCGTGTATGTGGCTAAGAGCTGCAGGGCCCCTTGTTAGCCACACCTGAATCACCTCCTGGGCCCTGCGGAGGGTAGCTTGTTTGTCTCCCTGTCTTGGGGACAGCAGGAAGGATCCCATCTCTAAAGCCTCCCCTACCTCCCCAAAGGAGGTGCCAATACTTCTGCTGAAAGGCTTCCGCATCTGGTAATTCTCCCTTTCTTGGTTTCAAGAACTCTCAGGGATGGTTTCCATCAAATCTCAACTCTTCAGCTGGGTTTCTCTCTCTTCCTCCCCTCACCCCACCAGGCACCTATAATTCTGCACCAGATGGTCCCTGCCAGAGCCAAGCTGGCCTGGGAGGGCAAGCAAGGTTCTCTGCTCCTTCTCCACCGACCCACAGCTTCCTCCTTTCTCTGGGCTTGCTGGCAAGGGGCCTTGATCACCAGTACCACCCCAGGGGCACTTTCTTACTCAGGCCGAGAGGCCTAGGTTAGAGAAATCCTGGTTGGCTTTTCGTCTTTGGGTTTTCACTCTGCCATGGCTTGCTCGGTGGGGTTATCTGCTAACTCTTGGGGCCTCTGTTATCTCATCTGTTTGCTGTATGAGAGCTGTAATCCTGGGGTTTAGGGAGGGGCTGTGACCAGGCACTTCATACTGTAGGGACCTGTTTGTAATCTCTTTCCCCTGGTGCCTTCCACAGTGCCTGGGGCAGGGTGGACGTCCCAGCCACGTGTGTTGCATGTGTGAGACCTCGGGCAAGCACGTGATAAGCTGTCACACATGTGTTTTTACGTTGGGTCCCCTAGTGGTAAATCCAGTCTGGAGGGAGGTGGGCACCCAGAAGAGAGCAGCCTGGAGAGAGGCGGGGGACCTTCCTCTTCCTCCTCTTCCCACCACAAAATTAAAGCAGGGAATCTGGGGCCTCAGGGCTGGGGGCAGCTCAGGCTTGCTGGAAAGGTGCTTCTCACAGGGCTGCTGGGAGAGATTGAGGTGGACCCTCCTCCCAGGAGTCATTATGGGCCTGGTCCAAGGTCACCCTGCAGGCGAGCAGCAGAGCTGAGACTGGAACCCGCTGTACCCCATTGTCTCCGAGAGGCCCTGAGAGGGCACAGAGAGGTACGTACCTGATGGGGTCTGGCTAGGTGCAGGGGCCTCCTGTACCTTCAAGGCAAGGCCAAAAGAGCCTCGGTAAGAAGAGCTGTCCCTCACGACGAAAGTCCCCAGCTCCTCCTTCCTCAGCAGCTCGATGGCTGGAACAATCCTTGGGTCAGACACAGTTATCGCCCCACCTGGACACCCTCTGTCCACCAGCCCCACAGGGTCTTCATAGATGGGTGTTACAGCATCACCTTCTGTTCCCAGGAAGTCCTTTCTATTGTGTCACCTCCACCCCTGCCGCTATAGTCCCTAGTTTCTCAGGTCACGAGGTTTGCAGGACACCCCTTCCCTGGACTTGCTATTCTGTGCCGTGACCCAGGGTCCCAGCAGCAGGACCCAGGCCTGGCTCCTGAGTCACTTGTCTCCTGAGGCACTGTGTTTTCTTTTACCTTGCTCTCGGGTGATGCTGGGCTTAAACCAGTATTTAGAGGTGTCCATCACAAACTTCATGGTGGGCTGCATGTCCCTGGGGGGGCCTGGAGATAGAGAAGGGGAGCCCTGTAGGCTGGACAGAGGGGAGCTGTCCAGTGGTCCCTGCCCAGTGGTCCCATGCAACCCACCCTCTCAGCAAAATCTAACAGAAGAATTTCAGAGTTTGGTACATTTAGGATTTAGAAATCTTCCCTTGTATCCTTGGTAATGAATTAACAACAACAACAAAAAAAAACCCAAAAACTGAAAGATAAGAATCTCAGTTTAATGAGAAACAGTTTCTCCAACCTAGTGTTGCCTGCTGGGGACTGAAATAAGGGATAAATAAGGGTTCCTGAGATGCATCATTTGCTGGATTTCACACTCTCCTCCTCCTTCATAATCCTGCAAGTGCCTCAGGGATGTGTTCAGTTTGGAAAAGAACATGAAAGAAAAGGTGAAGAGGAGGAAAACAGATCAGGGGAGAACAGTGTGTGCTCAGAGGTGGGGATGTGGGATTCCTCACTCTGATTTGGGACAGCCGTTTGGCTTCTAAGGCCCAGAGGAGACTGAGCGAATACACACACCTCTAAGTGTCTTTACGCCCTAACGGCCTACGAGGTTACAATGAATTTTGTTGTGAGGCACTTCTGCAGACTTGGATAAGTTCCCAGGGTATAATTAGTGACAATCCAGGGCACCCCCCACCCCATCCCCAACCAAGATAAGACAGCCACATTTTCTAGGGCTCTAAGGCGGAGGGTAGTGGTTCTTAATTTCAGCATCTTGGAAAGCTGTGCTGTGGCCAGTTGAGAGTAACTCACAAACACCATTCTCAAACCTGCAAATGGTTTATCCTAGGAGAACAGTCAGAGTAGGTGCAAAGGCATATTCGTCCTGTCATGTCTCTTGCTTGCGTTGACATGGCTTTGTGAGTGGGATCAAGCAACCTGCTGGAGCCAGCATTTCATCTCCCCACCCCCAGGCCAGGAGTCGCCTTGGTACCCGTTTTGTGGCCCTGGAAGGGCTGAGAAGCAAGTCCTGAGAAGGAGATGGCTGAGTGGTGAGGGGCAGTGGCCCTGGGGCTGTGCTCATGGCCTCTTGTTTATGATTTTGGGTTACCGTTGGTTTTGCCCTTTCGGACGCCAGCAGTCACAGGCTCTGGGAAGGAGGGTGTTTGCCAGTTTGTGGTTTTAACCGTCTGAACTGAAATGCATTGTCTCCCTTACCCTGTCCCCCTTTGTCTGCTCGTCATTCACCAACGTCAGAGCTACGACTGACTGACTGACTCACCCTCACCCTCTCCAGAGTTTAGTCATCAGGCCTACTGCTTCCATACCCTGAAGGTCTCTGGGCTCTGTCCCTGCTCCTCCACCCCTGCCCCACCCTGGCTCGGCTCCGTTTCAGCTTGTCTGGACCAGTCCAGGGTAAACACCCAAACAGCACCAGACAGAATCTGCTCTCCCTGCCCAGGCCTGGCCCTGGTGTCATCCGTCTGCCATGCAGCTGCCATGGGGATCTATTGACGAGCACCTCTCACCCCATCCCTCTCGTGTCTGAGATGCTCTGACGGTCTCCTGGGTGCCTATAGGGTAAAAACTACTCTTTAGCTTGGTGTACCTTTTACAATCTGGCCCTAAATCACCCTTAGTGATTCACCTGGCACCCAACATGCCAGTCATTTCCTAAACATGCCATGTGCTCCCCACCTTCACGGCTATGGACTCTGACTCTGCTGGAGATGCCCTTCCTTTCCTGCTTGGGCCACAGACTTCTGATCTACATTCCAGACCCAGCGAAGATGTCGCTTCCTCTGAGGAGTCTTCCTACTTCTCCAGACTGAAAGAATCACGCCTCCCTCTGTGGCCCCAAAAGACTTAGAACATTTCTTTACCTTCCTGTTTATCTACTCGATAGTTATCCTTGGTTTTGTTCTCCCTTTCTAGACTGTTTTCATCTCTCCCCACTATCTGGCAAAGCTTGGCACATAGTAGGTACTCAGTTCGTGTGTTGACCGACTATTGTAGAAACCCACTGGTGCTTTGTCTGTTCCCCCTGGCTAGAGCTCACAATGCTTGAGGTGTTGGCTTACACGTACCTTCTGGAGATGAGGTGGGAGAGGCATCTGGTGGGGTCTGGCTGTGGCTCCTGGTGGCTGAACAAGGGTTGTTGGCAGAAGCAGCCCCAGATTGGACAGAGTCCTGGTGTCCTGGGGTCTGCTGGGGTGGAGACCCTGGCTCTGGGCAGCCAGTGATCAGCACAATAGGTATGTCCACCATGGAGTTGGCAATGGATGGGGGGCAGCTGCTGGCATGTTCCTTGGCCAGTGGTGGGGAGTAGGTTGCTCTAATCTGGCCCATGCTTGGGGTGGTATTGTTGGGGACCTGGATGTCACTGGCTCTCATGCACAGGGATACTGGGCCAAGGCTGTGGAGGCTGGAGGAAGAGCTGGCTGGGCTTTCCAAGGACCTAGAAGATGACTGTTGGCTGGAGAGGCTGGAATGGAGGAGGGATTGGTTGCTGCAAAGGGGGAGAACACCAGACAGGCAGAGTGTTAGGGTACTGAGGTGGACACTCAGGGGCCAGAGCCAGGCTCTGTCATTTAATGATCTGGGAGCCTATGGTTTTGGTCAAATAAAATACTGCAGAACCCACTCCTGATAGCCCAGAGCAAAAGGCCTACCCACCTGATCCCCAAGGGGTGCTGGAGGATACAGAAATGTCCCTGCACTGTAGAATCTTTGGTCAATTAAAGTAGCCAAATGGGCTGACCCTTCACAGATCACAGGGCTTAGGCTGGACAGATTCCCTCTGCTTTCCTAGCAAGTCAGGTCTGACAGAATTTTTGCTCCCAAGAGCCCTGCACACAGGCTGGACCTGGGCTGGAACAGGTCTGATCTAATACACAGGGAATTCCCCAGCTGGAGAAGGAGGCCAGCTCTGCACCCAGCCAGACTTCTCCCTAAGCTCATAGGCCTGTGCCAGTGGGTATGGCAGGGGGACCCCAGTCTCCTGGCCAGGGACTGCCTCAGCACAGTGACTTTGGAACTGGTAGGGGGCAGAGGTTCTATCGTTTGGTCTCCCTGGGCAGGATGGGTGTGTGTGCAATGGGTGTGTGTGCTGCTCAACTGTGGGGCCAGCAAAGAAATGCAGTACATGATTGTCAATAATGTCAGGCAGGTTCGCTGCCCTCCTGCTGGGTTTTCCAGCAACAAAGAGGAAAGAGTCTCTTCTTTACTAAATGGTTCATCCCAGCCCCCTCAACTCTATTTATATCTTATTTTTAAATTTTGTTTTGAGGTTAAAAAAAAAAAGAAAAAAAAAATGGCCCTGGCTGGTGGCACAGTGGATAAGGCGCTGGCCTGTGAACCCAGAGGTCACCTGTTTGATTCCCAGTCAGGGCACATAACCAGGTTGCAAGCCAGGTCTCCAGCCAGGTTCTTAGCTGGAGGCAGGTGAAAGGTAACCATACATTGATGTTTTTGTCCCTCTCTGCCTCTCTCCCTAACCCTCCCTCTAAAAGGAATAAATAAAATCTTAAAACAAAAGAAAACAAAAAACAAAACCCTTCCTTGGGGTGGATTTTGTGAGGGCTGGAAAAGATACAGGTGGGCCTCATTAATACAACAGCTCTTTCCCAAGAGGTAGATACAAGTCAAGATTTTTGTCTATTGAATCATACTCTAAATGGCAGGCTCGAGGTCCAAATGGCTGTGATGGCATAAAAGAGAACATCCGCTCTTTTATTCTTGGTGCATTTCCAAATTTTGCTCACAGCAAGATGCCTCTATAGTTTTAGGCTCTGTGTATGTGGTGTGCACTGTGGAGGAAACATCAGAAGCTATAGTGGGGGTGACTTACCTTCCAAACACGTAGCTGACATCAGATGCTGGGCTGGCTGACAGCACGGTGACCCTGCTGCCTTGCTGTGGGGCAAGGCCTCCCAGCCCCTTCTCCAAGCCTGGAGAAGCTGTCAGTGGGGAACCCCAGCCATGGGGGCCTGAGGCCTTGCTCCTCATGCAGGGGATGGAGATACTAGGAGAGGGTGGGGGGTGAGAAGATGGAGCCCCACGTGTGGGCGGAGGACGCTGGTGCCCCCTGCCTGGGTTCCCAGAGAAGATGAGGGTTTCACTGCTGCTTCGAGCCTCTCGGGGGACATCTCTGGAAAGGAGGCCGCCACTGCGTGGGGAGCCGAAAGGTGGGCTGACAGATGGGCTGGAGCAGCGCTGTGGGCCATTTTGGCACGTTGATCTGGTGGAGGTCACCTCGATGTACTTTATATCTTTGCGGAGAGAAGCAGAGTGTTGGTGAAACCCAGGAGTCTGGGTTCCCAGGACAGGGATGCTGAAGGGACTGAAGACAATCTGGTCCCCATGCTTTTATGCAGAATAGGCAACTGAGGCTCAGAGAAGAGAAGCCCATTGGAGTCAGAATTAGCATCCAGCTTCACCTTCAGGATCCCGTGACAAAGTCAACCTCTTTGTGACTTCTTCCCCTGGGTGGGGAGACGCCATGGAATGAACATAGATCTTGGAGTCAGACAGACCTGGGTTTCAGTTCGGGCTCAGCCACTTGTGATCTGAGAGAGTTTGGCTGAATGACTTCAACACCTAGGAGTTCAGGTTCACACTTGTAAAGTGGGGTAACTCTACTAAGCCTCTTGATGTTACAGTAAGGATGAAATGAGATGAATGGAGGGGCCCATCACCATGCCTGGCACATAGTAAGCCCTTTAAAACTGGCACACAGTAAGCCCTTTGTGTATGCTCCACTCTCCAGGCTGAAATGACTGTTGAACAGAGTCAACAGTCACATCTTCTGATGCCTCTATTACTTAGGGTGTGTGAAAGCTGTTTCTATGCCTGTACCTATAGTGAAGGCCTGGTTGCACCCTAGAATCACCCAATGGGCTTTTAAAAGTCCTAATGCCCAGGCTCCACCTTGTACGATGAGACCAGCATCTCCGGGGTGGGTGGGCTCAGGCCTCAGGGTGTCAGTTTGGTTACCCAGGTGATTCCAACGTGTATCACATGATCACTGTGGGCTTTACCCAGCGGCTCACCATACCTGGGAGCTGGTCTCCGGTGCAGAATCTCAGGCTCCACCCAGGCCTATCGCATCGGAATCTGCAATTTTAGCAAGAACCTGGGGATCTGGGTTCACTTTAGAATCTGAGAACTCAGCTTTTGAGTGGGAGTTCCCCAAGGGCAGGGCCTGGAACTCCACAGGCCATGCTAGTAGCTGGGGCACAGTGGTTGGTTATCAAACGGCCCAGGCTGCTGACTTACTCTAGAGTTCTTAAATTCCCCAGTGGGGATGCCAAAGACTTTTGTCCTCAGATTGAGTGCCTCCCTGGAGTGGGGTACCCTGTGGTTCTCCCTATGGTGAGGATAGACACCCTGCTTCCTGGCTGTGGGACTGGGGGAAAGAGGGGCTGTCCTTGGTGCTGTTCCAGCAACGGTGGTGGAAAGTGGGGGTTACCAAGGGCTGTGAGCCCTTCCTCTGGCTTCTCAGGATGGAAACTGAGGCAGAGTCATCAGGAAACTGCACCCTCAGTTTTTGACCCCCGGCCTCTCACCTACCCAGGCTCTGGCACTTGCATTTGGCCTGCTGTGACTCTGGAGTCCCTGCCTGCCCCAGCGTGCTCACCATTCCTGCCTCTGTCTGAGCCTGCTTGGGTTGGGGTTGGGGTTGAGGATTGCATCAGAGGAGGGGGGCTGGTAGGCGGACCTGGGCTTGTTGCTCCAGGGGTGGAGGCACAGGCATGGCTTTGGCACCAGGGAAACCTGGGTGTGAGTCCTGGCTTTGCTACTTTCCCGCCAAGAGGCATCGGGTAACTTTCCTAACCACTCTGAACCTCAGTTTCCTCATCGGCAAAGTGGGAATCTAAAACCAACCTCCTTACAATGTGGTGAGGATAAAGTACACGATGAATGGAGCCTGGAACCTGGCCCGTGGTGGGATTCTAGGAATACCTTTTGCATGCCTGCTTTTGGGGGTAACATTGGCCAGATGGCTAATACACTCTGGCTAAGGTATGGGGCCCACTGTTGAGGGCAAGAGGAGAATATTTGGCACAATGTACTGTGGGCTCTGAAAGAAATGAGGTTCTTGGAATGGGGTGGATTCTTTTGGAAGGTTGGCAAGCACAACTTGTATTTTTATAGGATTTTATAATGTTTATACCCATAATCCTTTCAAGCTTCACAGCAGTCCTTACACCCCGTGCCAGCAGGCATCACTTTTATAGAGGAGGAAACTGAGGCTCAGAGAAATGTGGGAGTGGAGCTGACATTTATTGCACAATTTTTAATAAAGGTTGGTATTTATTAAGTGCTGTGTGCCAGCACTGTTATGAACATGTTACCTGTATTAGTTTTTCAGCCCTTACAAGAACTCTATGGAAGTAGGAAATGTTAATTCTGTACAACAGATGAGAAATCAAGGTGCAGAAAGATTAAGTGAGTTACCTAGTGCCAGGGACTAGAGGAACCTGGCTTCTGTTCCCTGTGCTAGGATTGGGGCCTCTTTCTGGAGGAGGGGCTCCTTGGGACCCTTTCCCGAGGTCTTGACCTGTGAAAAGTTGCTTGTTTGGCTGCTCTGGGGAGGGTCCGTTGAGCTGGAGAAGCTCTGGGCTACTTCTTTACTGGGTCACCCAAGCCCTCAGCAAAGGCCTTGTTTAGGGGTGGACGGACCAGAGGAGTATGGAGGGGGTGTGGGGAGCCCTGGAGTTGTGAGTCATTTCCTGCTGCTGCCTCGTGGTGGATGTGGCTGGGGGAGGGGGAGGCCCCCACCCGGCCCCCACCCATCACCTGGTGCAGTCACTGTGTATAGGTCCCTGGGGCAAGTCTGAGCAGTGCCCGGTGGAAGCAGGGACCAAGCACCAGGCCCGGTGGTGGGTGGGGTCACGTGGGTGCGAGGGAGGAGAAACAGGATTTAGGCACCTTTCAATTGGGATTGGCAAACAGCCTTGCCTGGCAGGAACTGCTGGAAAATAAAATGTGGGGGCCTGTTCCAAAGATGGGGAGGGGTGGCAGAGAGGAAAAAGAAAGGGATATGGTGTTTGCTTCTAGGAGCCACATATCCTATGGGACAGGACCCCCTTCCTGCTACCCTCTCCCCTTGAGCCTGAAGGAAGGTAAACAGGAGGCAGAGGCAGGGAAGCTGGGAGGGGGTTTGCAGCGCTGGGGAAGTGGGGCCTTCCAAGAGGGCGCCAGCTGCCTCCAAACAGCTTTATTCTGGGAAGCCCTGGAGGGTGCGGAACTAGCTCCAAGGAAGAGAGGAAGGCTAGGAGGGACAGGGATGTCGGAGCCCTGAAGCCTGGACTGTGTGTGGCCATGACCATCACTACCCCTCAGTGTCCTCATCTGTCCCAGGAGGTTTTCATTATACCCTGCGCACAGTAGATGCTGGGGTCACGCCCCCCTAGAACTCTTCTCTACATGCAGGGTGGGGCAAAGGTAGGCCTACAGCTGTACATACGGGAAACAGAGTTTGTGCTTGTGTTATTATTTGTGGATTATTGTGTCATTTTCCATACGAACAACTGCAAATCTCCCTTTGCCCCTACCTATATTAGGGGAGTGATCAACAAAGGATCACCAATGTTTAATTTTTAATTGTGCCAAGTGAGGAAAGAGAAACAGTGAACATCCATCCACTAGCACCGCAATGATAGAATATCTTCCTTTCAACACTCCAAAAGTTGGAAGGTCCTTGGCATGGAACACACATGTCTGCATGAATACATGGTGACCAAAATTAGTTATACTGCCACGGGCCAGGGAGAGCTTGCTTTGTCACTGGTAGTAATGGTCTGAGGGGAGGGACTTGGGAGCTCACTAATCTGAGGGATCACGCAGAAGAACTCGCTGACAAGGAGCTGACCAAGCCTGACAGATGAGGAGGTAGCGAGCTCCCAGACCTTGCAGGTATCCAACTACAGATTAGAGAGGATTAAAAAAAAAAATTCCATCAGAAGGGGTTAGGACAGAGCTAGGCAGCTTCTTTAGAACTCTCTGACTACTGCTGCCTCTGAGTGCCCAAGTCAAGTGGACACCTCCTCATGATGACAGGTCGTGACCAGGGCATCTGAGAATATAGACTACTGGCCGTCAGCAACTTGGAGGAAGGGCCTGGCTGTCAACCTCACCACCTCGTACATGTGGATGCTCCCCAGAGACTGGTCTCGCCCTCTGCCCCCACCCCTGGCCTTGAGAGTGCGGAACCCTGCCTTGGGGCAGGAACATTAAAGCTTTGGACTTGCTCTTGTCCCTGGTAATTAGGCCCCATCACCTTCCCTGCAGAGGCATGCCCGCCACAGGCCTTAAAAAGCAGGATGACGCCCAAGGGCTGGAGGCAGATTTTTTAACAGGCTTGGCCACCAGAGCAGAGCTCAGTGGGCGGAACAGAAGGCAGGTCAGGAGCAGGGGCACCACAGGACGTGGGTGCTGCGCTCGCTTGCACCCCAGAGCCTGAATCTGCCCTGGGGCTGGTCCTAAATGCAACCCTAGTGTTTAAGAAAGCAGCCACCATTTATACTGACTCACAGTGTGTCAGGATTTGAGATAAACATCCAACGAGTGTTATTTCTTTTAATCCCTGAAATACCCTTTGAGGTAAGAACGCATTTATATTTTACAGATGAGGAATCCGAGACATAAAGAAGTGAAGTAAACAGCTTGTGTAAGGGGTGCCTGACTCCAGTGATTAGGCTAGATTGGCTCCTGACTCAACTCTATCAACCTCAATTTTTTTAATCCATAAACTGAGGATAAAATAGTCGCCTCCTGAGGCTGAATGGGATTAAAGGTTCTCCTATAAACTGCTCAGCACAGAGCCTGGATAGACTAAGTTCTCAATTAAGTAGAAATTCTCATGGATCCTGTCTTTAATCCTAACCACACTCTAAGACCTGTGCCAGTTGTTTAAAACCCTAGAAACCTCAGTCTTCCAGCCTGTCTAATGGGTCTCCTGCTCCTTGACCTTCATTTTCAAAGTAAACTTAAATTTTTTTGGTTGGGAAACTGAAGCTGGTTGTGGGGTTTTCTAGATCCCCGGGTACTCAGTGGTGTACCGGAAGTGATTTGTACCAGCTCAGGACAGCTGATTGTTAAATTTTCAGGATTTTGTCAGGTTGGTTGCTCAACTCAGCCATTGTTAAAAATTAAATTATATGCAATTACAATAAACTGACATATTAAAAATAGAAGTAATAAACATTCAAAATTCACTCCATCCCAACAATTTCACGACTTTTTACTATTACCCATACTCTTGAGGTTATTTACATCTGTTGCATTGGTTTGCTGTAAATACCTGTACCATAGCCTGCTACTGTGTGTCTCCTCCTAGTGCCACATTCAGTGACATCACGTTGGTAGCTTGAAATGGGCCATGATGGGAGAATTTACCCCGTGGAGACTGGTAATCACTTCATGTCAGGGCTCTCCTCCACCCTACCAGGAAGCCAGGAGTTAAGAGTTTGCTAGTGCCCTGCTGTTTAACCACAACAGGGCTACCACCCTAAACAGGCTGAAATCGGTGCCTCTCCAACCCCACTCCTTCCAGCTGGAGCCTTCCCAGAGTAATGCTCTCCTAAACAGGCACAGGGGTTCAGAGAGAGATCCTACAACCTTTTTAAGAGGCCCAGGTTAGGACCTAGGGAGAGACACCATAGAACAGCACATTTATTGACCCCACATTTATTGAGCTCTTCTTTATAATGTATGACATTGTACAATATACAAGGTCTATCCCGAAAGTATCAGCTGCACAAACTGATTTAATTATGCAGACATTGGTTCAATACTTTTGGGACAGACCTTGATATATATATTGATATGTATATATATATATATATATATATATATATATACACACACACATATATCTTTATATATATATATATATATATATATATATATATATATATATATATATAAAATATATATATCATCTTCTTAGTAAGCTCTGGTCCCCAAGCTCCCTCCTGTCACTGTGGCCCAGTTCTTACCCAAGCCTTCAGACTCCTCTTTCTTTCTTCTCCAGGAAGTGCTCTGGGTGGGCTCGGCCTGGGGGCCACCAGGGCCTGTGGGGAGCAGCTGGAAGGTGGGGTCCAGCTCCAGAATCATCTGGTTGAGGCTCTCCAGGGATAAATCAATGTAGGAGTCGAGGTCGTCCAGGGCCCCTGAGGCCTGCTCAGGCGGGGATGGGAGGAGGCAGCTGGCCTTCGTTCCAGCCTGTGGGGCCTGCTGGAGCCTGTTGTGGGGCTCCCTGCAGGGTGTGGGGGCCATCAGAGTCTGGGCTCCCCAGCCTTGTGTGGTATAGTAAGGACACTGGGGCTGCAGGTTGGGGCTGGGGGCTGGGTGCAGGGCCCGCCTGGGTTCCTCACAGGGAGCTAAATGGACCGTGTGGCCTCCTGCCAGCAGGGAGCTGGACATCACCTGCGACATGGTGGGGGCAGGGATCCAGCGGTTTACCTCTGGCTTCCAAACAGAGGTGTCACTTGCCAACCAGGAGCTCCCAGGACCTGAAAGAGGCCAGGGGTGGGAGCTGAGTAACTTTTGTAGATGAAGCCCCTACCTCCTCTCCCCCTAAACAAAGGCATATTTATTCATTCATTCAGAAGCATGGATGCTGGAGTCAGACCGCCTGGGTTTGCATCCTGGCTCCACCACTGACTGACTAGCTATAGAACATTGGGCAGGCGAAATAACTTCTCTGTGCCTCAATGTCCTCATTTATGAGTTAGTATTCATAACATGCTTTGAATAGCCTGGCACATACTAAGCATTTTGCAAGTTATTGTTAAGTAAAATAACTTCAATGGAAGTTTATTAAATATGTACCAGCCTTATTTATTAGATACTAGCTAATATTTATTGAGTAATTACTGCATGCATAGTTACTGGTGTTTACACACAAAGTCTTAAAATCCTCATAACAACCCTGTGAAGCAATATTATAATTATACCATGTTACAATAACGTGAGAATGGAGACGTCAATAACTTGCCCAGGAGCAAGTGGTCAACAAGTGTCAGAGCAGAATGGACCCTTGCCTGATGTCAGTGCTCCCACATTTATCTGCTACCTCATGCGGGCCAGTGTGTGAACCGGACAAGTAAGAGGGTTAGTGATCATAAACAGTGACGTTAGGGAAGGGCGGAAGCAGAGGGGACTCTGTAGGCACTGGTAGGGGGGCGGTTAGGGAGGACTTCCTGGAAGGAAGAAATATATGAAGTAGGAACTAGCTGCCCAGGCAGGTGTTCAGAGTCCTGACCAACGAGGAAGATCAGGAGGCATTACTGAGCACCTGGGAGTTGGAGAGAGACATCATCAGATGATATGCATTCCCCGGGGGCTCATCCAGGAAAGCGATGTCTCAACTTCCTCATTTCCCTCACTGTGGAAAGTTATTCCAGTTGCCTAATCATAATGCCACGTATTAGTACTTAGCTACAGGTAGGGCTGGGTAGGAGGTAAGAGATTTTGGGACTCAGGCTGCCAAGAAAACTGTAAGGAGCTGGGACATGGTGGTCACACTATCACGGCTCTGAGCCTCACTGCCTGTCCCTGGTATTCCCCAACTCTGCTTCTCCCTTTTTCTCAGCTGCTTCAATCACACACTACTTTAGAGTCAGACCCCCCAAAGTTGGAAAAGGTATTGAGACCAGCTTGGGGCAAATGAAATAAGTGCGGACTCTGGAGCCTGAAGTTTCAGATTTGATTTTCAGTTTCTTAAAATGTCATCCACAAAGGGTTGCCGGCTCTATTCCCAGTCAGGGCACATGCCTGGTTGCAAGCCAGGTCTTCAGCCAGGTCCCCAGCTGGAGGCACATGAAAGGCAACCATACATTGATGCCTCTCTCCCTCTCTTCCTCCCTCCCTTCCCCTCTCTCTAAAAATAATAAATAAAATCTTTTAAAATAATGTCATCTGGCCCTTAGCTTCCCCATCTGTGAGGTGGGCATAAGAATTCCTAGCCTGCACCCTCCCTGAGAGTGACATGGAATCAATGAGGAGCAGCTTGTGAAAGCAGCTGAACAGCGATACATGTTTCAGAAATAAGGACTTGTAAGATTATATCAGTTTCAAAAGAGTAAATGATAAAAGCTCCCCTTTTATCAAACATTCACCATGTGCTGATCTATGCACGTGACATATGGTAACTCTCCTCTCACAATCCTAGGAAGTAATGCGCCCTTAGTACCAGCCCATTTTACAGATGAAGATACTGAGGCTCAGAGTGGTTAAGAAATCTGCATGGGCTGCATACCCAGATAAGTGATATAGCTGGGA
Source organism: Noctilio leporinus (assembly GCA_004026585.1). Lineage (NCBI taxonomy): Eukaryota > Metazoa > Chordata > Mammalia > Chiroptera > Noctilionidae > Noctilio > Noctilio leporinus. The sequence goes on along the minus strand of PVIW01010948.1, from coordinate 5,553 downwards.
TTCAAACCCAGGTTGTAAGCCTTTGGATGATTAACTCCTTGTACCACACAGGGTTCAAATGCAGAAGGACACCTGAGGTCCAGAGAGAGGCTATGATTCCCTCAGTCATACATTAAGTTAATGAGAAAACCCAGGCCCCTCTTCCCCACGGCTCCTGTGGGCCCCTGCCAGGCTTCTCCTTGGCCAGGTCCTGGAGTGGGTGGTGCATCCCAGGCTCCTGAAGCGTGTCTATAAATGGCAGTGGAAGGGAATCGGTCTCTGAGCTCCTTCCTAGGGGCAGCTGAGGACATGGAGCTGCGGCTTTTCCCTCACATGCTCCAAGAGGCCTGGCTTTGCTGGGAAGGATCTCGGCATACCTTGCAGGTTTCTTGTCTGCCCCCCACCTGCCCTGCTCCCTGAAGAGGAGGCTGGGCTAAGAGACTTGATGGAGTACATTGGGGGCCTGGGTTTCCCCCCCAGGATTGGGACTCAGGATGCCTGCCTACTGACTCAGAAACCGCTTTTGTGCCTCCCGGGCAATTATCCTTTCCTTTCTGGACCTCAGTTGTCCCATCTATATAAGGGGGATATTATGATAACAAATACTGAAAATGGACTCATTCCAATTTCTCAATGGTTCTGTGAGGAGGGCACTCTTACTGTGGGGCGAGAGAGGGTAAGGGATTTTCCTAAGGTCATATACGTCCCACAGAACCCAGCGGTGAGATTGGGACTTGAACTTGCGTGGTTGAGGCTCCCATACCTCATGCCTCTGCCTCATAGATTTAGGATTCCTTTCAACTGGTTCCCTCCTGGGATTCTGGAACCCATGGGACTGGCCTGGGAGGGCTCTTCTTCAAACTGCTCTCACTTTGACAGTCCCTGAGTCACGCTGGACCTCCCTGGGCAGGGGCTGGACTCTTTCCTTTATTCCTGGGCATCCTGCCCCAACCTGAGCATTTTGCTAGCTCTTTCTTTCTAGCTCAAAGGAGGAGGGGAGGGCCCTGGGGCTCAGGGCTGTATGGTGTGTGTTGGGGGTGGGTAGGTGAGGTCAGGGGGTGTATAGCAGCCAGAGAGGGCTCCGGCCAGCTCAGCCCTATTTATAGGTCCCTCCTATCCATTCCCCCTTCAGATTTGGGCCCACATCTCTTTGTTCCCAAGGGCTCTGGAGGCAGGAGCATCCTGCTTCCTTGGCAAATCTCTTCTGTTTTATCGCCAACCCCTTTTCCCTCTTGGGGGCCCAGGCCAGTGAAGAGAGAGGGTAGAAGCAAGTGAAGCCTGAGTCCCTTGCAACTTGCCTCATTTGCTGACCCCTCACTCAACTCCCATCCTGGAAAAGTGGCTTCTGACTGTCCCATCTCCTCTACCCAGAGCCAGGGAGATCAGGGACCTGCAGGACCACCAAAGGCCATGGTCCCCCACCTCTGGGTCCCTAGCAGCCTGACCTGACCTGGCGCCAGGGCTCAGGTCAGGCTGTTAGGCGTGGTTCTGTGCCCATTCCCGTCCCAAGTCTCCACGGCCTTGGGTAAACCTCTCCCCTCCCTGCACCTTGGTTTTCTCATCTGTGCACCCAGGGGTACAGATTTACTCCCTCAAAGCACTAAACTCTCTTTCACAGCCTCTTACTCATTTCCTTCCACCTTCACTCTGAGCCCAGATTCCCGGAAGTGGAGAATCAGAGGACAAGGTGTTACATAAGTCAGAGCTGGGAAGGTGCTGAGCCTCCCTCTCTTCTCCTGAAAGAATAAGGGCACCTACCTGGCGTCCAGGGCAGGCAGGCAGCTGCGTTCACTCCTGGCTCCCGGGATCAAGTCAGCTCAGAGACCAGGTGAGAGGTAAGGGGAGGCGCAGTTCACCTCAGACCCGCCTTAAGAGCACCCGCTATCCTGCCTCCCTCCTCCCCTCAGGGTCTTACACTTTGCCCAACAGCCTGCAGGCTCCACCCCTCTTGAGTCTGGACTGCCCAGGTCGGGCTGGCCCAGGCTCAGGCAAGGGAAGCACTGGGTGGCGGTCTGGCCTGAGGAGGGCTGGGACTGGGGGAGGGGGCTGGTGAAGAGACCCAAATGCCCTCCTACCTGCCCGCCCGCCTGGCCCCCACGTGTAGCACATGCTCAGAGGAGCCTTGCTTGGTAGGGCAGGGACTTGTTAAAACCAAGGTGTGCCGGATGTGGGCATTCCTATTACCCTGTGCCTGCCAGGGGAGTGACCGTGGGTTGGCTGAGCTGGCAGAGAGGGAGGCCCTTGACCTTGGGAAAGCTGGATGCCAGTGGGCAGGAGACCCCACAGCCTCCTCCTGTGTTGTGTGGGCTGGGTCACCCTGCGGCAGCTCAGGGGGAGGGCTTGTTGCAATTCAGGCTGAGCGCAGGTCTTGTCTTTTCTTCTTAGTCTGGGGATGGGGCTTGTAACTCAAAGCGGGGAAGCGCTGGGTGTCTGGGGGACTTCGAGAAGGGCCTTGCAGCTTTGCTTCATTTCATTCATTCATTCATTCGCTTATGGCTACCCCTCGGCATGGTTTGCCTGGTCTTTGCTCCAGGGTTGAAGTCTACGTGGGAGTGATGGCAGGAAGTCCAGAAGTCCAGGCAATCCCTCTCCCTGGCTCTGAATCCCTCCCTGCTCTGTGCCAGGGTCCCAGTGTGCTATGAGGGGGCTTCCAACTGGGCAAGTTGGTCTTGCCCACCTGGCCGGCAGGGAGGGAGTCAGCAGCCTCAGCTCAGGGACCCATGGTCATCCTAGCAGGGGCTAATCTCAAGGGTGAGTCAGCTGCCCAGTACCCCATTACGCTCGGTGGAAGAACTCTGGCCTTCAAGATGCCTTGTGGCTTCTAGGAGGCATGGGGAAGCAGCGTCTCAGGAGGCTAGTAAGCAGAGCTGTGCAGAGTTGTAAAAAGATGCTTTTTCCTGATGCTGGCATTGGAAGGTGGCTCTGAGTGTCCCTGCAGCCCAGGGGTCACATGGCTTGGTGAGCAGTCTTTGAATGAAGAAAATTATATCCCTTTCTTGGGATGGTTGCGGGTGCCAGCTGGGGGACACTGCATGTAGTGGGGCTTTGGAGGGACAGCTGCTGAGTTTTTTGGGTGGAAGGGTCAGGTTCCAGGGAGGCGAAGTGTGGGTCCAGGTTGTGGTGGTTTTGGCATTAGTTCTGCCTGCCTCCCTGGGCACTGGCACCCAGAACGGTCTTTGCAGCAATTGCTTAGGGTGGGATGGTCCCTAGGCTATGTCCCTGTGACTGAGGGTCATAGTTTGTCTTGGCAGGTGTGGTTTTTTTTTCTGGCTCACATTTGGCCTCTTCTTTTGCCTTAAGCTGGTTCCAGTGATATTGATTCCAGCCCCAGCCACCTCACAGAGTCTGCTTGTCTAACTCTTTCCCCACCCTGCCTCTCTCCTCCCCTCCCTGTCCCCTTTCTCCCGACTTCCTCCACAGGACAGGATCAGCCTCCCCAAGGGGTGGAACAGCATTTCCCTTTGTGTCATTGATATGATCGTGTGATTTTTCTTCTTCAGCTTGTTATGTGATGGATTGCATTCATTGATTTCTAATGTTGAACCGGCCTTGTGTCCCTGAGATATATTGCACTTGGTTGTGGTATGTCATTTTTTATACATAGTTGGACTCAATCTGCTAATATTTTGTTGAGGATTTTTGCATCTATGCTTGTGAGAGGTATTGGTCTGTCATTTTCTTGTAATTTCTATGGTTTTGGCATTTGAGTAATGCTGGCCTCATGGAATGAGTTAGGAAGTATTAATCTTTGCTTCTGTCTTCTGAAGGAGATGGTAGAGAATGGGTCTATTTTCATCCTTAAATGTTTGGTAAAATTCATTGGTGAACCCATCCAGCCTGGTATTTTCTGCTTTGGAAGGTTATTAATTATTGATTCAACTTCTCTAGTAGATATGATTCAACTTCTTTAGTAGATATAAGCCCATTCAGAGGATTTCTTTCCAACCTCAAAATACAGCGCTTGTCTGGCTGATGGAGTCATCTTGACCTTCATCCACCAACCCTGCCAAGAGAAGAGATTCCAAGAGGACTTTTAAGTTTTAGTAAAACCAATGTTTTGAAGTAAAACCAATCAAAGAAACACAGCAAATGTAGTTTCTAACTGGGCTTTTCCTTGTAGAGAACCTCGTTACTCATTTATTCAAAACACATTTATTGGGCATCCCTATGCTCAGGTACTAGGGACAAAGTTCCTGCCCCTGAGAAACACACTGTCTGCGAGAGAGGATAACTTATAGGCAAATAAGGGTCCCAAATCCCAGGCTGGGGCTGTGCTGGAGGCCTACAAAGTGTTGGAACTGTGCCGGCTCAACTAGTAGCCATTGGTCACAGGTGGCCGATCTGAATTGAGATGCGTTATAGGCATAAAATGCAATTCAGATTTTAAAACTTAGTATGAAAAATAGGGTAAGGTATATCATTGATAATGTTTTTAAAAGATTGTGTTTATTATTTCCAGAGAGAGAGGAAGGAAGAGAGGCAAAGAGTGAGAGAAACATCAATGTATGGTTGTCTTTCACCTGCCTCCAGCCACAGACCTGGCTGGAGACCTGGCTTGCAACCTAGTTATGTGCCCTGGCTGGAGAATCCAACCAGTGGCCTTGGGTTCACAGTCCAGTGCCTTATCTACTGTGCTACCAGCCAGGGCTCATTGATAATTTTTATATTCATTATTAATACATGTTGAAGTGATATTTTATTGATATTGGGTTAAAAACAATATAGTCTCAAACTTAATTTTACTTGCTTTCTTTCACTCTTTGAAATGTGTTTTATTAGGTTGTCCAGGCTGCTGCATCAAATGCCCACAAACCTGGTATCTTCAGACAACAGTTATTCTCTCCCTGTCTGGAGGCTAGAAGCCTGAAATTGGATTGTAGGGCAGAGTCTGTTCCTTGCCTCACCCTCCCCTGGCTGCTGCCCTTGAACTCTGCCTGATCTTTGATTTGCTTTCTCCCTGGTTACTTCCCTTTGTTCTTGCTTGTGTGCACACTAGTGATGGCAGTTAGGCCCCACCTGGATAATCCACAGCAATCTCATCTTGAAATCTTTGATTTAATTGAATCTGTCAAGAGCCTTTCCCAAAGGTCGCTGGTTCAATTCCCAGTCAGGGCACACAACCAGGTTGCAAGCCAGGTCTCCAGTTAGGTCCCTAGCTGGAGGCATGTGAAAGGCAACCATATGTTGATGCTTTCCTTCCTTTCTTTGTCCCTCCCTGCTCTTCTCTCTGAAAATAATGAATAAAATCTTTTACAAAAGAGAAAAGTTACAGGGGTTAGGATGTGATATTTTTAGATGGCTATTATTCAATCTACTATGTGTAGTTACTAGAAAAGTTAGAATTGCAGATGCGGCTTGCATTACTTTTATTTGGACAGCTTTGGGCTGCAGTAACCTCTGGCTGAGGGAACCAGAGAAAGGATCTCAGGGTCATGAAGGACACTGGGAGTGGAGTATGATGGTGACCTGCATGGGGAGGATCAGAGAGGAGAAAAAGAGCTGGGGGTGTTTCCAGGATCCTTGGAGAGGTCTCTGTAGCTGGGATTCAGGGAGCAGTGGGAAGAGGTCTAGAAG
>PVIW01010947.1:17164-40854 GCA_004026585.1 Noctilio leporinus | reverse complement strand
GTTTCAAGCCATTGTGATCTGAGAAGATACTTTGTATGATTTCAATTTTCCTGTATTTGTGGAGGCTTGTTTTGTGACATACCATGTGGTCTATCTTGGAGAATGATCCATGTGCATTTGAGAAGAATGTGTATTTTGCTTCTTTGGGGTAAAAGACTCTGTATACATCAGTTAGGTCCATTTCCTCTAGAGTGTTGTTTAATGCCACAACATCTCTGGGGATTTTTTGTTTGGAAGATCTGTTCATTGTTGATAGTGGGTTGTTAAAATTCCCTTCTATTAGTGTGTTTCTGTCTATGTCTTTCTTAAAGTCTTCCAAGATTTTCCTTATATATTTTGGAGCTCCTATGTTGGGTTTGTATATGTTTGTCAGTGTTATTTCTTCTTGATGGATTATTCCTGTAATTATTTTGAGATGTCCATCTTTGTCCCTTTTTATTTCCTTCATTGTAAAATCTATTTTATCTGAAATCAGTATTGCTACTCCAGCTTTTTTTTCGTGTCCATTTGCTTGATATATATTTTTCCATCCCTTCACTCTCAATCAGTGTTGTTCTTTTGTTCTGAGGTTAGTCTCTTGAAGACAGCATGTATGTGGGTCATGTTGTCTTATCCATTCGGCTACCCTATATCTTTTGATTGGTGTATTTAATCCATTTACATTTAAGGTTATTATTGATTAATAATCATTCATTGCCATTTTCTCCTTTTGTGTCTGTATTCCTCTTTGGCTTTCTCTGTTTATTCCTTTTACTTGTTTACTTATTTCTATAGCAGACTCTTTAGCATTTCTTGCAATCCTGGTTTGGTAGAGATGTATTTTTTACTCTTTTTTTTTTTTTGTCTGGGAAGCTCCTTATTTCTCCTTCTATTTTGAATGAGAGCCTTGATGGGTAGAGTATTCTTGGTTGCAGGCCTTTGTTTACCATGACTTGAAATACTTTTTGCCATTCCCTTCTGGCTTGAATTGTTTTTGTTGAATAATCATTTCATCTCCTTATTGGAGCTCACTTATATGTTATTTGTCACTTCTCTCTTGATGCTTTTAGGATTCTGTCTTTGGCTTTGAAATTAGCCATTTTAATAATAATGTGCCTTGGTGTTGGTCTGTTTCGGTTGGTCCTCATTGGGACCCTCAGTGCTTCCTGAAGTTAATTAATGTTTTCACTCATCATGTTAGGGAAATTTCCTATCATGACTTTTTTGAACATGTCTACCATTCCTTGTTTTTCTTCTCCTTCTGGTATCCCTGTGATACAGATGTTGTTACATTTCATGTTGTCCTGCAGCTCTCTTAAACCTTCTTCAATCTTGTTCAGCCTTTTTAAAAAATTTCTTCTACTATCTTTGAGTATTTGTTTCCATTATCCTCCTACTTGCTGATCTGGTCCTCTGCTTCCTCTAATCTACTGTTGATTTCTTCTACTGTATTCTTGAATTCAGAAATTTTATTCTTCATTTCCTCTTGGCACTTATTGATAGTTTCTATGTCCTTTTTCATGCTGTTGTAGTTCTCAGTATGTTCCTTGTAACTTCCCTGGAGTTCTTTGTAGTTCTCTTGGAGTTGTTTATAGTTTTCTTTGATGTGGCTGAGCTCACTCAGCTTCTCTATCATCATTCTTTTGAATTTGTTATCTGATATTTCAGTTGACTTTGTTTCATTTTGTGGTCTTTCTGGGGATTCTTCCTTTCCTTTTGGTGATAGACTGATTATTTTTTCCCGCATTTTGGGTGTCTGCTGTTGCTTGCTTTTTTTTTGTTTGTTTGTTTTTTCCTTGGGTTAATCTGATTTGCTTCCTTGCCTTAGTTAGCACCCTTTTATGATACGAGATTTGTGGAGTTCAATGTTGCAGTCTCCCAGATTTTCTCCACTTCCTGTTCTTGGTGTGTCCTTTATTTGGGCTGTCTGGTTGTATTCTGGACCTGTGGGCTTCCCCAAAGTTCTAGGATATGAATGCCACAATACAAAATGACTCATGTTTTGTCCATTAATGGTCCGTGGATTTCTTTAAATGAAGTTCATGTTAGAGTCCTGCAAAACTGTCTAGGAGTTTAGGTTCCAGAAGGACCACAGGAGGAGCTCCCCTTGGGTAACATTGTTTTAAAATTCCAAATAGATCCAATTATTGTTCAAAACCTTTACTTCTTTTTTTGTCTATTTTATTTAATAAACAAACACTATTCTGGTTTTTTTAAAGCTCTTAAAAAAAAGAAAAAAACGACTATCTGGTGAATCATATTAAAATAAATGCCTTTGTGCAGCCTATACTGCTTTGAGCAGTTTATCTCTGAATAAGAGATAAAATTTAATTTCTAAGTTATATGGAATAAAAAAGAAACGAATATCAAAGGTTTCCAATGTGAAGAAAATATATGAGAGTGATCCTCTTTTCTGTGCCTCAGTTTTTTCTCCATCACTCTATCACCCCCTCTCAGTTTTTCTTTAGTCTCTCTCTGTGTGCCTGTTTGTATATCTATCACTTGTTCTATTTTTTGTGTGTACCTCGTTCAGTTTCTCAGTCCCGATTTTATCCTTTTATCCTCTTTCAATTTCACTCTCTATATGTGTACCACTGTTTCTCTCCATCTTGCTGTTTCTCCCTCTCCTTCTCCCTCTCCCTCTCCCTCTCCTTCTCTCATTTCTCTCTGTATGAGTATGTGAGTATCTTTGTGTATGTGTATCTTTATTTGCGTTTCTATGTGGGTGCATCTCTGTGTGAATATTTGCATCTTTGTGTATGTCTCTTTTTGTGGGTGTCTTTGTCTCTCTTCACACCACACATACTCACTCACACACACATGCACACAGGCCTGTCTCTTCACCATAAGGAAAAGCAAAGTATTTGGAACTTTGCACATATTCAGGAAGTGCAGTAAAATGGAAACCACTAAATAAGAGCAGGAGCATCTTTCACTCTCATTTTGTTTGTTTGAATCTCAAGACTAAAATGGCCTAAATGAAAATTACCACTGAGATTCTGTCTGAGGCCACTCTTTTAAATAAGCCAGCTGGGTTAACCTTAAATATTGGGTGGATATGAGAATGCCAAGAGAGTGTAATTTGAGGAAGCCCCCACACAGCAAAATTTGCCATAATGCTGTTATTCCATCTTTATTGGTTTATTTCTTAGCTTCCGCATTGCCTTCTTCTCATTTTTCTCTTTGGAAATGCAAATATTCCTGGGAGATGGAATGTAATAAAATATATTCATAATGAGATGTTAGTGGTTTGCGAGAGGCAAGAGAATCTTCTACTGGCCACCTAGGATGATGTGTCTGTGTGTGTGTGCATGCATGTACATTTCTTTTAGTGGAGGTGCAAGGGGGTAGAAAATAGAGATAAGGAAAATTAAAGAAAATCAGGAGATTCACTATCACTCACTGAATGAACTTGACCAAGTTATTAGTTTCTGTAGACTGCAGCTCCTCCAGTCAGAAAATGTGTGGGAAGAATGGTGAGAGAGTAGACTAGGTTTCAGGTCCCTCAACCTCTAGAGAGATACTCCCCTTTTACCAGATTTCTATGGTGGGCTTTCAAGCAATATATTGATTGAAGTAACTTGAAGAAAAGAAATTTGAAAAAAATTACAACACTAAATAATCTCTAAAGTCTCTTTCTAGCTAGAATTTCTGATTTTAACCCTAAAGAGCAAAGGTGTGAGACTACTTCCCATAATTAGGTGCACCTAATTTAAGAAAATGTATATCAAAGGGGATGCCAAATAGTTTAATGAGTTAGTAATCCTTTAATTTGTATATTTTACTGCTTTTGATGTGTACTTTTGAACTTTTTAAAGTGACCCTTGGCTCTTTTACAGATTTATTCATGCAGACTTGTAAGCAGAAATTTGTAAACAAAACTTCATTTCCCTTTGACATACATTCTAGCACCAAAAGTGAATGTAGCCATGGAAAAGATTAGAACCCTAACAAGAATAAGAACACACTGAGAGTGCAGCTCAATTTTCCTTTAAACCACAAAAAATAAAAGCAAACACTTCTGAAAAAATATTGATGTATGTCTATATTGTATTAAATTTTATTGTGCTCCCATTAAAATATTGTGTTAATTTGACATTTGAGGAGATTGAATGAGGCCCCTACGCCTTTTTATCTTACTAAGATCTCATATTCTCCTATAATTTGTAGAACACTCTTCTGCAATTTTTAGGCAATGGCTTTCTTTCCTTTCTTTTTTTTAAAAATATTTTATTTATTGTTTTTAGAGAGAGGCAAAGAGGGAGAGAGACATCGATGTATGGTTGCCTTTCACCTGCCTCCAGCCATGGACCTGGCTTGCAACCTGCTTATGTGCCCTGGCTGGGGAATGGAGCCTGTGACCTTTGGGTTTGCAGGCTGGCACCTTATCCACTATGCCAACAGCCAGGGTGATTTTCTTTTCAATTGTACCTTGAAAACTGCGAGGTAATATAGATCACTATTCTTGAAACTAGCAGCCTCCATTCAGTGGATTCTGCTAATGCAGAATTCTTGTTCCTCCATCCAAGCATAGTGTTTGTGTGAACTCCAAATCACAAAAATTCATACTAGTTTTAAGTAGCTGCATGATTTTGTTCAGATATTGTTGTGGGTTTCAAAAAAAGTTAATTTCTTCACCTTTACTTCTAAGGGTTTGTGAACAAAAGTTCCACTCTCGCCCATATCTCTAATTTTGGCATGCTAAACAATTTCAATGACCCCATCCATGAATCTTCTGGATTAAAGCTGATGAATATTAATTATTAAGTAGTTGTCACTAATTTATGGTTTTTAGGAAAAGCCATAGTTTTACATCTCTTGACTTCTCTACTAGCTTAAGAAAATTTCTACAAAATTTTTATTGTGTTTTTATAGCAAGGCATATCTCCATTCTGAGTGTCAGAGAAGCTCTCTAAGACTGCAAGGTAAAATACAGTGGAATGTGCCTTTTTACCAATTACCCATATGTCCTCACATCATAAGAAATAGAGGTTAAGGATGTATAAAACTCATGAATCCTGGCCTCTTAAAGGCTCAGCAAGGTCTTGGTAGCGCTGAAACTCATTTATTCCCATTCTTGCTGAATTGTACAGAGAGAAAATATTTATGAGCCATGACAAAGGAAGAATGGAGAAGTAAGGCTAGTTTGAATTATTAGGAAACCTTAATTATAAGCTGTTCAAAAAGGACATGTTTCCATACACAGTACAGTGAAATAGGCTAGTTTTCATACACACTACAGTGAAATAGGCTAATAAGATCTTCATAGTAAGACTTCCTATAAGGAACTACTTCCATAAATTGGTAGAAATATTAGCTAATTAGCTTAACAATTACATATAAATGAAAGGGATGCTTTCAAAGTATTAGACAAGACATGGAAAATTGTTTTTGTTTTTAAGAATTGGCTTCTTTGAATATAAAAATAAATTAGGCTGACTTCTCATTTTTCATTAATTTTAAATTAGTATATTCTAAACTGAGCCCACTTAAGACTTGCCTCTGCTTGTATACATTCCATTCTTTCCCCTACACCTCCTCATCTCCACCATTAAATAATAGGAACCAAACATTTTTTTAATTGATAGTGACTCTTGCATAGAAAAGAAGGAGAGAAATAAGAACTTTTTGTTTACCATTATTCTTTTTGGGAAATTTGCTGAACAAAACACTCTTCATGCATGTCATATAACATAAAAAGTGGATCTGAAATGATGGACCCTTTTAATGAAATCACACCTGTATCTCTGATAATAAAAAAAAAAAAAGAGCTCTCTTCACAAACTAATTGTGTAAGCAAGAGAAATATTAGCCTACTTCAGTGCAAAGGCCTCAGCAGCAGCATTTGTATCCCCAATCTGAATGTCCTAATTATAAATGAGTCATGCTTATTTGTCAAACCACTTACAGATCTCCAAGACATATAGTTTTACCTTTTATTCTCTTGTCTTAGTCACTGGGATTACTTTATGTACTTGAAAGTAATGAGATTGCATTTTCTCTCCCCAAATATTCTATCATTCACACTTTTCATTTAAGACAGACTGACCTTTCCCCCCAATTAGAACAAATTAGTGACATTTTACTTCATCTTAAAACCAGTGAGCCATTGTAAGAGCAGAGTCCATGGCGGGGCCCTAATGGGGCCATGAAAGCTGAGCAGAAGAGAAAGAAACAGCAAAACAGAAGGAGTAAAGGAAGTGGGGGGTGGGGTGCAAAGAATGGTGACAGGGCAGAGGGGGACAGTAGTTAGGAATGAAAACAAAGGAAAGGAAAAATGAGGGTGAGGTGGCCTAAAGACAAGCGAGAAAAGCCTAGGAATTGCAGAATGAATGGGCAGGGTGTTGCAACTGAAAAAGGATCAAAGAAGAATGAGCAGGAGACAGGTGTGAGGTGCATTGTGCATCTGAATAAGGATAACTGGGGAGGGTGATGAGGGGGCTTCCCCATCTGCTTTTAACCGACTCTTTTTCTCCTTCTCTATACAGGAAACAACTCTCCCTTGCTTTGCTGGTACTTAATCTCTCTATCTCAAGGCCCTTTTCTTTTCTAAAGGTAAGAATACATAAGGATAAAGAGGTAGATAAGAGTTTGCCCAGGGCACAAGGCTATTGCAAAAAAGGATGGCATTGGAGTCAGTTTTATGTTCAATTCAGTGGGAGGTCAGGCAAACAAATCCCTCAGAATTTCATTATCTTCATTCAAAATTAAGGGCAAAAATAATATCCTCTAAAATTGTGACTAAGATCAAATGAAATCAGTGTAAGCAAGTGCCCAGAACAGGATTAGGCAAATAGTAAGGGCTCAATAGGTTAGCTCTGGATCCTCACAACTTTTACAAATATGTGAAAACATATGTGGCCCTTTATTTGTGCAAAGTAGAAATACCATTTTGTGGAGGAAAGGTTTTTCTTTGCAGGATTTCCTTTCCTTGATGAACCTGTTTAAGTCTCTGAAATTGCATACTACAGAGTCATTCTTACTGTTTAATATACTATTTCACAGTTCATTTTTCAAATCTTATTATCCTACAAGTGGCAAAAAGAAAAACATTTAATTTATGCCTCATACCATACACTTTCTATCATACTACATGTTTCTTAGACAGAAAGATTTTAACTATGAGAGGACGGTAAAGTAACAAGATATACATGGCACAAATTTTTTTGGTTTAATTTTATTGTTGTATTATACCCATCCCCTTTTTGCTCCCCTCTGTCCTCCTCCCCACCCACCCATTCCCCCGAAAGTCAATCCCACCTGTTGTCCATGTCCATGGTTCCTTTATACTAGATTCTTATCTAAACTGCTCCCTTTCCTTGCCTCTTCCTCCCCTCTCCCCCCAACCCCTTTCCCCCAGACCACTGAAGGCCTATTCAATGTATTCATATATCTGGTTCTGCTTTGCTTATTAGTTTTGTTCATTATTGTCCTGTAATGGATGAAATCATATGGTATTTGTCCTTCACTGACTGGCTTATTTCACTAAGCATAATACTTTCTAGTTCCATCCATGTTGTTGCAAAGGTTAGGAGTTCCTTCTTTCTTTCTGCTGTATAGTATTCCATTGTGTAAATGGACCAAAGATTTTTGATCCAATCATCCACTGATGGGCACTTAGGCTGTTTCCAGCACTTGGCTATTGTAAAAAGTGCTGCTATGAACATAGGTGCACATAGGTTCTTCTGAATTGGTGTTTCAGGATTCTTTGGGTATAGTCCAAGTAATGGAATTGCTGGATCAAAAGGCAGTTCCATTTACAGTTTTTTAAGGAAGCTCTAAACTGTTTTCCACAGTGGCTGCACCAGCCTGCATTCCCACCAAAAGTGCACATGGGTTCCCTTTGCCCCACATCCTCGCCAACACTTATTGTTTGTTGATTTGTTGATGATTGCCATTCTGACAGGTGTGAGGTGGTATTTTCTTGTGGTTTTAATTTGCATCTCTCCGATGACTAGTGATGTTGAGCATTCTTTCATATGCCTCTGGGCCCTTTGTATGTCTCCCTCAGTGAGTTGTCTGTTCAGGTCTTTTGCCCTTTTTTAATTGGGCTCTCTGTCTCCCTAGTGTTGACTCACGTTAGTTCTTTATATATTTTGGAGATCAAACCCTTCTCTGAGGTATCACTGGCAATCATGATCTCCCATACAGTTGGTTCCCTTTGAATTTTGCTGGTGTTTTCCATAGCTGAACAGAAACTTTTCTTTTCTTTTTTTTTTTTTTTTTAAGATTTTATTTAATTATTTTTAGAAAGAAGGGAAGGGAGAGAGGCAGAGAGGGAGAGAGACATCAATGTATGGTTGCTTTCACCTGCCTCCAGCCACAGACCTGACTGGAGACCTGGTTTGCAACCTTGTTATGTGCCCTGGCTGGAGAATCGAACCTGTGACCTTTGGGTTTGCAGGCCGGCACCTTATCCACTGTGCTACCAGCCAGGGCTGAACAGAAATTTTTCAATGTGATATAGTCCCATTTGTTTATTTGTTCTTTGATTCCTTTGCCCTTGGTGAAGTATCAGTAAAAACATTTTGGTGTAGGATATCAAAAAGTTTACTGACTCCATTGTTCTCCAGGACCTTTATGGTGGCATTGCTTATGTTTAAATCATTTATCCATCTTGAGTTTATTCTGGTGTATGAAGTAAGTTGGTCTAGTTTTACCTTTTTGCATGTTGCTGTCCAATTCTTCCAACACCACTTGTTGAAGAGATTGTTTTTATTCCATTTTATGTTCCTTCCGCCTTTGTCGAATATTAGTTGACCATAGAGTCCTGGGTTAATTTCTAGGCTTCCTATTTTGTTCCATTGATCTACATGTCTATTCTTATACCAGTACCAGACAGTTTTGATGACAGTAGCCTTGTAGTATTGTTTGAAGTCCAGCATTATGATTCCTCCTACCTTGTTCTTCTTCCTCAAGATTGCTGTGGCTATTTGTGGGTCTTTTTGGCTCCATATAAATTTATGAAGTATTTTTCCTATTTCTGTGAAGTCTATCATTGGTATTTTAATTGGGATTGCATTGAATATGTAGATTACTTTGGGTAGTGTGGATATTTTAATGATGTTAATTCTTCCCATTCATGAACATGGTATATGCTTCTATTTGTTTGTATATTCCTTGAATTCTTTCTTTAATGTTCTGTAGTTTTCTGAATACAGGTCTTTGACCTCCTTGGTTAAGTTCATTTCTAGGTACTTTATTTTTCTTGTTGCTATGGTAAATAGGATTTGTTTTCTCACTTCTATTTCTGATGTTTCATTATTGCTACAAAAATGCTTTTGATTTTTGGATATTGACTTTATATCCAGCTACTTTACTAAATTTGCTTATTAGGTTGAGTAAGGTTTTGGTAGAGTCTATTGGGTTTTGTATGTACACTATCATATCATCTGCAAATAGTGACAGTTTGACTTCCTTCTTTCCAATTTGGATACCTTTGATTCCTTTTTCTTCTCTGATGGGAATGGCCAGAACTTCCAAGACAATGTTGAACAGAAGTGGAGGAAGTGGACAGTCTTCTCTCGTTCTTGATCTTAGGGGGAAAACTTTCAGTTTTTGGCTGATAAGTATGATGTTGGCTTCAGGTTTCTCATAGATGGCCTTTATGATGTTGAGGTATGCTCCCTCTATTCCTATTTTGCTGAGGGTTTTTATCATAAATGGTTGCTGTACATTATCATATGCTTTTTCATCATCTATTGATATGATCATATGGTTTTTGTCTTTCAATTTGTTGATGTGGTGTTTTACATTTATTGATTTACAAATGTTGTACCATCCTTGCATCCCTGGGATGAAACCCACTTGATCATGGTGTATGATTTTTGTAATGTACTGCTGAATCCGGTTTGCCAATATTTTGTTGAGAATTTTAGCATCTATGTTCATTAGAGATATTGGCCTGTAGCATTCTTTCTTAGTTGTGTCTTGCCCTGGTTTTGGGATTAGAATAATATTGGCCTCACAGAAAGAGTTTGGGAGTTTTTCCTTTTCCTGTAATTTTTGGCATACATTGAGAAGGATAGGAGTTAGATCTTCTTTAAAAGTTTGGTAAAATTCACCTATGTATCCATCTGGTCCGGTGCTGTTGTGCTTTGGGAGATTTTGGATTACTTCTTTAATTTCACCAGTTGTTATTGGCCTATTCTGGGTTTCTGCTTCTTCTGGGTTCAGTTTTGGTCGATTATACATCTCTAGAAATGTGTCCATTTCATCCAGGTTGTCATATTGTTTGTCATATTGTTATTTGTAGTAATTTCTTACAATCTTTTCTATTTCTGAAGTATCATTTGTGATTTCTCTTCTGTCAGTTCTGATTCTGTTTATTTGAGACCCCTCTCTCTTTTTCTTGATGAGTCTAGATAAAGGCTTGTCAATTTTGTTTATTTTTTCAAAGAACCAGCTCCTGGACCTGTTGATTCTTCGAACCGTAGTTTGAATCTCTGAGTTATTTAGTTCTGCTCTGATCTTGATGATTTCCTTCCTTCTACTTGCTCTGGGCTTTGTTTGTTGTTGCTCCTCTAGTTCTTTCAGCTTTAAGGTTAGGTTGTTTTTATAAACTTCTTGTAAACTTTTTAGGTAGGCCTCTATTGCTATAAATTTCCCTCTGAGCACTGCCTTTGCTGTGTCCCATAGGTTTTGGACTGTTGTGTATTCATTATTATTTGTTCCCAGAAACTTTTTGATTTCATCTTTGATCTCATTGTTGACCCATTCATTGCTTAAAAGCATGTTATTCAGACCTCATGAATTAGAGTATTTTTGGTTTTTTCCCTTGAGATTGGTTTCTCGTTTCAAGCCATTGTGATCTGAGAAGATGCTTGGTATGATTGCAATTTTCCTGTATTTGTGGAGACTTGTCTTGTGACATACCATGTGGTTTATCTTAGAGAATGATCCATGTGCGTTTGAAAAGAATGTGTATTTTGCTTGTTTGGGGTGAAAGCCTCTGTATACATCAGTTAGGTCCATTTCCTCTAGAGTGTTGTTTAATGCCACCACATCTTTGGTGATTTTTTGTTTGGAATATCTGTCCATTGTTGATAGTGGGGTATTAAAACCCCCTACTATTAGTGTGTTGCTGTCTATGTCTTTCTTAAAGTCCTCCACGATTTTCCTTAAATATTTCGGAGCTCCTTTATTGGGGTGTGTATGTTTACCAGAGTTATTTCTTCTTAATAAATTGTTCCCTTAAGTATTATGAAATGTCCTTCTTTATCCCTTTATATGACCTTCATTGTAAAACATATTTTGTCTGAAATAAGTATTGCTACTCCAGTCTTTTTTTATGTCCATTTGTTTGATATATATATATTTATCCATCCCTTCACTCTCAATTTGTGTCGATCTTTTATTTTGAGATGGGTCTCTTGAAGACAGCATATATGTGGGTCATGTTTTCTTATCCATTTGGCTACCCTATGTCTTTTGATTGGTGCATTTAATCCATTTACATTTAAGGTTATTATTGATTGATACTCATTCATTGCCATTTTCTCCCTTTGTACCCGTATTCCTCTTTGGCTTTCTCTGTTTCTACATTTTATTTATTTATTTATTTTTAAAGCAGACTCTTTAGCATTTCTTGCAATGCTGGTTTGGTAGAGATGTATTCTTTTAGTTTTCTTTTATCTGGGAAATTCCTTATTTCTCCTTCTCTCTTGAATGAGGGCCATGCTGGGTAGAATATTCTTGGTTGCATGCCTTTGATTACTATTACTTGAAATACTTTTTGCCATTCCCTTCTGGCTTGAATAGTTTCTGTTGAATAATCATTTGATAGCCTTATTGGAGCCCCCTATATGTTATTTGTTGTTTCTCCCTTGATGCCTTTAGGATTCTCTCTTTGTCTTTGAAGTTTGACATTTTAAATATAATGTGCCTTAGAGTTGGTCTGTTTGGGTTGATCCTCATTGGGACCCTCTGTGCTTCCTGAACTTGATTAATGTTTTCATTCGTCATGTTAGGGACTTTTTCTATCATTACTTTTTTGAACAGGTTTTCCATTCCTTGTTTCTCTTCTCCTTCTGGTATCCCTATGATATGGATGTTATTACATTTCATATTGTCCTGCAGCTCTCTTAAACCCTCTTCAATCTTGTTCAGCCTTTTTTCATTCTCTTGTACTGTCTTCAAGTATTTGTCTACATTGTCTTCCAACTAGCTAATCCAGTCCTCTGCTTCCTCTTGCCTACTATTGATTCCTTCTACTGTATTCTTCAATTCAGAAATTGTATTCTTCATTTCCTCCTGGCTCTTTCTGATAGTTTCTATGTCCTTTTTGATGTCGGTGTAGCTCTCAGTAAGTTCCTTGTAACTTCCCTGGAGTTGTTTATAGTTGTCTTTGATGTGGCTGAGCTCATTGAGCTTCTCTATCATCATTCTTTTGAATACCTTATCAGTTGTATCATGTGCCTCTGTTTCATGTGGTGATCTTTCTCAGGATTCTTCCTTTCCTTTTGGTGATGGACTGATTCTTTTTTTCCCCATTTTGGGTGTTTGTTGTTCCTTGTTTTTTTATTTTTTTTTTCCCTTGGATTAATCTGCTTTGCTTCCTTGCCTTTGTTGAGCACCCTTCTGTGTTAGGAGATTTGTGGAGTTCAGTGTTGCAGTCTCCTAGATTTTCTCCACTTGTTGCTCTTGAGGTGGCCTTTATGTCATTAACGTGGGCTGTCTGGTTGTATTCTGGATTGGTTGTGTATGTTGCTCCTTTCCTTCCAGTTGACTGATTACAAGACACTCCTATCCTTTCTCATACACTGTTTTTGAGCTGCTCTTAAAGCAGAACCACCTTTCCAGGCAAAATAACCATACCTTCAGTGATATCTTTCTCCTTTCCTCCCCCTTTTGACTGCCTATGAATATAACTATATACCCAAACTCTCCAAGGTAACCCCCACTTTTATTCACACCCTCAGCTGCAATTGAGCCAGTCTTGATAGGGATGTAGATATATTAAGACTGTTGTACAAAGGGGAAAAATGAATAAGCTGACTAAAGCATAGATAGTTTTTTTTTTTTTTTTCATGTTGTATGATTTTTAACTAAAGACAAGGACTTTTCCAATCACCTCAGCCAGAGCTCATTTCATCCACTGCTGTGCTTGGCTGCCAGTCTCTTGTCTCTTTCTTCAGCAATGGTGAGGCGGATACCTTTTCTACAGGGAAGGGAGATCCATGGTTTGTTGCCTTTGTCAATAACAAAAATGTTGGAGAGAAGGGTGGCAAAGCTATTGCCATTGGTGTCTTTTACGTGAACTACATCAAAAGAACCAGGATGTCTCTCTCTGTTGGTGATAACGCCGATTCTTCCCAGGATGGCGCCTCCAGTCACCATACACAGGTTACCAGTATCAAACTTGATGAAATCAGTAATCTTGCCATTCTCCAAATCAATTTGAATGGTGTCATTGACCTTGATGAGGGGATCAGGGTAGTGGATGGTGCGAGCGTCATGTGTCACCAGGTGAGGGATTCCTTTTGTGCCCACAAAGATCTTCCTCACTTTGCACAACTTGTACTTGGCCTCCTCAGGTGTAATACAATGAACAGCAAAGTGACCCTTGGTGTCATAGATCAGAGGAAAATTCTCTCCGGTCTTGTCAATGCTGATCACATCCATAAAACCAGCAGGGTAGGTTATATCAGTTCGGACCTTGCCATCAATCTTAATGAACCTCTGCATGCAGATCTTCTTTACTTCATCTCCTGTCAGGGCATACTTAAGCCTGTTCCTCAAGAAAATGATGAGAGGGAGACATTCTCTCAGTTTGTGGGGACCAGTAGATGGCCGAGGAGCAAAGACACCAGTCATTTTATCCAGCATCCAATGCTTTGGAGCTGCTACATGCTTCAGATGCTTCTTGGGACCACGAGCCATGGCTGTGCTAGGCACAGAAAAAGGACCTGCATAGATAGTTTTGAAGGGTACTGAGGAGTAGCAAAGATAGCATGGATATGAGAGAGAAAACCATCTCTGCAGTCTATAGTCTAGCTGTGTAGTCTTAGAGTGGCAGGGCCTATGATTATCATAGTCAGGGCTTTTTCTGAGTGTCAGCCCCCAGGTAGGCTGAGCCTCCAGTAGCCTAGCTGGGTTTCAGGGCTGCCTGTGTTCTGGGGCCCTCCCTTCTCTGTTTCTGTGTGAAGTCCAGCAGAGTGCTTTTGTGATGTCTATAGCTGCTTCTCCCCCTCTAGCTCCTGTAGGAGGTTCCTGCCTGCGATGGGCACCTGGCACCCCTGCAGAGCAGCCTGCAACCTCACTAGCTCCTGAGATGATTTGCCCTGCCCCTGCAGCTCCCAGAGAAGGCATCCCTGTCCACCAACAATGCCCGGGGTCCCCCAACAGTGTCCAGCTCCTCCGAGCAAGGGCCAACCCTCCAGGCAGTCCAGCTCTGCACAGAGTCCTTCACACTGCCTCTGTGATGTGCGCCCAGCTTCCCAGAGCATCTGCACTGCAGCCTTTATCACCTGCAATGGGCGGTTCAGTTGCCCTAGCTACAAGTTCCCTGCTGGCAGTTTGGAGTTTCTGTGGGAGCCTAGGGGCTGGTGTGGGTGCACGGGGCTGAGCCTACCTCCTCCAAGAGGCTTCAAACTGTTCTTTCCTCGGTGGTGCAGCAGCAGTTTCTGGCCCTCTCACTGCTCCAGTCAGTGCACTTCCCCACTTCCCTGCTCCCCTGCTCCTGCTCCCTGAAGGTCTCTTCTCCTCTGCCTCTGGCCCAGTGAAGAGCTTCCTCTCTCTGTCTTTGGAGGGAGGCTATCACACAGTCCCTCCCCTGCAGGAGTTCAATTCCTTGTTCTTTCCAATGTTTGCCCGCACTGCCCACACTTCACTGCTCAGATTTCTAGTCGCCAGGGAGCCTGGAGCTGGCTTCAGTTAGAGACTCTCCTCTGGGCAGAGCTGCCACTGCCCAGAGCTGACCTCGGCCTGCTTCCTGGTTTGGAACTGTCTCACCTGCTCTCCTGTAGGTCTCTGCAGCTTCTGGGCTGTGCTCCCATGAGTCCAGAAGCTTACTGCTCCAATTCTTAGGGACCTGCAGACATCTTGTGCTCCCTATCCTCTCCTCCAGCTGTTCTGATACTCAAGAACACCATCAGCACTGCTCTCTACTCTGTTGCCATCTTTTCTCTTTGGCACAAATTCTTGGAGCTTCAATTTTACAAGATTTAGGGGGGAAACAGTGAAGTAATATAACATGCATATTGAAAATTGCATTATTATATTTAAACAAACACAAATACTCCATAAAGTGCAAAAACATCTGAGTGAACTTTAAAAATGAAGCATGAACATGAGACTTGAACATTATTTCCCACTGAGACAACTTTGGGCTGTGCTCTCAGACCCTCTAGAAATACAAGATCAATCTTGTTATAGTTAATAGGCTAATGCAACCTGAAAAAATACACTCCAAATTACAATGACTCAACTATAAGAGAAATTTGTTTTTTTCACATTAGAGTGTAAGGTGAGTGTTCCAGATCAGCAGATGTCTTTCCTCCAGGTGGTAAAATCAGGACCCAGACTGCCTCTAGCTCAAGGTTCCATTACTCCCTATGCCAATGTTTCTCAGGTGTTAATGTGCATTTGAATTACCTGTGGATCTCGTTTAAAGGTAGATTGTGATTCTGTGGCTAAGAGGTGGGTCTGAGAGGCTGCATTTCTAATAAGCTCCCAGAGATTCAATCAGAAGCTACTATTCTTAAAGACTGTACTTTAAGAAGTAAGGCCATAAAACAATGGTTATCAAAACTGACAGTGCATTACAATGGTCTGGTTAACTTTTAAAAATCAATTTTATTGACATAATTTACAAAAACTAACCTGAACCCATTTAAAGTGTAAATTTCCACAAGCTTTTCAAAATGTACTTACCCATATAGTCACTGTGTTCAAAATATAGATTAGTTTCATCACCACAAAAAGTGCTCATGTGCTTCTATTTATTTTTAATTTTTTAATTTTTTAAAACTTTTAAAAATATTTTATTATTTTTAGAGAGAGGGGAAGAGAATAGAGGCAGAGAGGGAGAGAGATATCAATGTATAGTTGCCTTTCAGCTGCCTCCAGCTACAGACCTGGCTTGCAACCTGGTTATATGCTCTGGCTGGGAATCAAACCAGCAACCTTTGGGTTCACAGGCCGACACCTTATCCACTGTGCCACAAGCCAGGGCTCATGTGCCTCCTTAAAATCAATGCCCCCCAACCTATCTTCAGGAAACCACCAGTGTGCTTCCTATCATTATAGATTATTTTGGATTCTCTAGAATTTCACATTAATGAATTATACATTTCTGGCTTTGTTCACTCAGCATAATGTTTTTGATATTTATTTGTATCATATGTATCAGTAATTTAGGTTTTTTATTGCTGAATAGTGTTCCATTGTATGAATATATCACAATTTATTTATCTATTCTCCTAATGATAGACAGACATTTGGGTTGATTCCAGTTTTGCGTGATTGTGAATAAAGCTGCTATCAACATACATGTATAATATCTCAATGAACATGTTTCTTTTTCCAAAATAAATACCTAGAAGTAGACTTGCTATGTCATATAGATTTATGTTAAACTTAAAAGAAACTGGTAGACTTTTTCCAAAGTGGTTGTACCATTTTACACTCCCATTAGCAATATAGGAGAGTTTTGATATCTCTATATATTCACTAACATTTGGTAGTGTCAAGCTTTATCATTTCTGGCATTTTAATGGCTGTATAGTAGTAGCTCATTGTGTTCTCTAATTTGCATTTCCCTAATGACTAATGATGCTGAGCATATTTTCATGTGCTTATTGATAATTTATTTGTATACATATTGGCCACTTGCAAATATTCCTTCAGAAATGTCTGTTCAAATATTTGCCATTTTAAAACAAGTTGTTTATCTCATTACTGAGTCCTGAGGGTCTTTCATACAGTCCAGACATAAATCCTTTGTCAGCAACATGTCTAAAGAACATTTTAACCCATACTTTGGCTTACACTTTTTAATAGTGTCCTTTGATGGCCAGAGGTTTAAAATTTGGATGAAGTTTAATTTATAAATAATTTTGTTTATAGTTATTGCCCTACATGTTTTTTTCTCTGTCCATATTGTGAAGATAGTCTTTAATTTCTTCTAGAAATTTTATAGAATTAGATTTTATAATTTAGTGTATGATCCACTTGAGTTAATCTTTGGATGCTGTGTGAGGTAAGAATCAAGATTTCCTTTTTCCATATGAATATCCAGGTTTTTCTAACACCATTTATTGAAAAGAATGTCCTTTCTCCATTGAATTACCTTGTCACCTTTGATGAAAATCAATTGACCATATATGTTTGGGTCTATTTCTATACTTTCTATAATGACCCATTAATCTACATGTCATTTCTTATATCAATACCATACTGTCTTTCCCTGACCAGTGTGGCTCAGTTGGTTGGGTGGTGCCCAGCAAAGTGGAAGGCTGTCTGCTCAATTTCTGGTAAGAGCACATGCCTGGGTTGCAGGTTTGGTCCCCAATCAGGGCATGTATGAGAGGCAATCAATGTTTCTCTCTCACATCAATGTTCCTCTCCCTCTCTTTCTTCCTCCTACCCAATCTCTTTAAAAATACATAAATGAAACATTTTTTTTAAAATACCATACTGTCTTGATTAGAAGAGCTTATCGTAAATTTTGAAATCAGCTATTGTAGTCCTGTAATTTTGTTCTCCTTTTCCATAGTTGCTTTGAATATTCTAGGTTGTTTGCATTGCCATATACATTTTAGAATCAGCCTGCCAAATTTTACAAAATGCTTGTTGGGATTCCTATTAACTGTAAAGATTGATTTTTGGATAAATGACATTTTAATAGCATTGAGACTTCAAATCCATAACCACGATATGTCACCTGGGATCTGTCTCCAGAGTTCATGGTACAATTGACTTTGGATGGAGCTTGGCATTGGTATGTTTAAAATGTCCCCATGAGGATTCTAATTATAGCCAATGTAGTGAACCTCTTCCCCAGCGCCTTCTGGCTATCTCTGTATTTAGTCAGACAAAAGGAAAATGAAAGTAGAAGAGGTTATGACTCCTTCCTATAAACTTTGGTTTGAAAGCAGCCTTGGAAGGAAATTATATTTGCTCACAGTCATTGGAAATGCCCATGTAGCAACATACATTTACATTCAAGAAGTCCTATATCTTAATGGAGGAAAGAATAGATTTCAGTGGCAAATGCACAGGCTTTGACACATATTTCCTCAGTCTCAAGATGATTTAAATAGCTTTTTGTGTGGTTCCTAGGTAGGGGAGCGGAGGTGGTGGTGGCTGTGGCCATATTAACGGCCTTGGTTGTCTTCCAGTTTTCTCAGCTTGCCCTCTAGCCGGCACTTCTCCCCTTGCCTCCCCCTTCCTTTTTTCCTCCTTCCCTCCCCTTTTCCTTCCCTTCCCTCCTTCCCTTCCCCACCGGTGACCAGCGGTGGCAGCTCCAGCAATGGCTGGGCCCAACAGCCCAGAGGCAGAAGAGGCCAGCAGGACAGTAGGTGAGGCATTCCCGACTGACCGGCTGGTTGGGCTGAGGTCGGCTCCAGACAGTGGCGGCTCTGCCCAGAGGGACGCATTTGACTGAGGCCAGCTCCGGGCTCCCTGGGGAATGGAAGTCTCAACAGTGAAGTGCAGGCTGCGAGGACAAACACTGTAGGGACCATGGAAAGGAACTCCTGCAGGGGAGGGACTGTATGAGAGACTCACTCCAGCAACAGGGAGAGGATGCTCCTCGCGGGGCTAGAGGAGGAGAAGAGTCCTGCAGGGAGCCGGAGCAGAGGAGCAGGAAGTGCACTGGCGGGGCGGCGAGAGGACCAAAAAAGGTGCTGCTGGGCCACCGGGAAACAGCAGCTAGAAGCCCCTGTGAGGGGGCAGGCCCAGCCCTGCGCAACCACACAGGCCCCCAGGCTCCAAGGAAACTCCAAACGGCAAGCCTGCGAGCTGGGATCTAGTAGTGGAGGCAACTGACCTGCCATTGCTGGAGACAAAGGCCGCACCACCCACGCCAGGGAGGGGCTCATCACAGAGGCCTCATAAAGGACTCCTCGGAGAGCTGGTTGGCTTGGAGGAGTGGTGCCCGCCCTGGAAGGGCAGGACAGTGTAGGCGACCCCGGACCTCCTCCCAGAACTGAGGGGGCGGGGCCAGTCATCACTGGGACCCGCAAAGTATCGGACTGCACTGCAGGGGTGCTGGGTGCTCGTCCTGGGCAGGAACCTCCGCCAGGAGTGGGAGGGGGTACCCTGCAGGCTCCAGAATACCGGCAGCCCTAAAACCCAGCCAGGCTGCTGAAGGCCCAGCCTACCTGGGGGCGGACACTCAGAATCAGCCCTGACTGCCACAATCAGAGGCCCTGCCATGCACCAAGACCAGCTAGAATATAGACTATAGACTGTAAATTCCTGACCAAGAAAAAGAGGCAGCCTCAGGAAAGGGATTGCTGCTAATCTCAAGCACCTGAGTTATACCGAGAGCACTATGAACTATTAATCCACAACATATCATTCACAAAAGTTACTTCTCACATATTCTTAATCCCCCCCATACCTCAATCCACCTAAATACCCAAGACAATTCCCCTACTCTTGAATTAAAGTCTACTCACTCTGTGGCTACAACGCATTCCCTGTCCTCAATCTAAGTATTCCTCCCTTCCCCAGCCACCTAAACCATTTCTTTAGTCTTTTTTCCCTTCCTTTTTTTTTTCTTTTTTTTTCAATTTTTATTTTTTCTTTTCCTTTTCTTCCTGGTAAAGCCCACAGGTTCTGGCTCCACCTGGACCAATCAGAAATCATAAAGGGGGAAGATACACCTAAAACCTTCCTTTATTAATATTGATTTCTCTTTGTCTTGTGACTTTCTCCCTCCCCACCATTTTTCTTACTTTCTTTCTTTCTCCTTTCTTTTCTCCCTAATAAAACCCACTAATCCTGGCTCCACCTGGACCAGAGACCATAAAGGGTGAACAGACACCTAAACCCTTTCTTTATTAATATTGATTTCTCTTTCTCTGGTGACTTGCTCCCTTTTTTTCTTTCCTTTTTCTTCCTCTGCTAAAAGTCCTCAGGCCCAGGCTTCATCTGGACCAGTTAGGGATTACTAAGGGTGAACAGCCATCCAAACTCTTTCTTCTTATTATTATTATCATTTTTATTTCTTTTTTCCTTTTGCATTTTTTTTTTGTTTGGTTTGGTTGGTATTATATTTTTGCTTTTTTTGTTTGTTTGTTTGTTTGTTTTTGTTTTAGTTTCTATTAAAAGCCCACAGGCCCAGAATACAACCAGACAGCCCAAATAAAAAACACACCAAGAACAGCAAGTGGAGAAAATCTGGGAGACGGCAACATTGAACTCCACAAATCTCCTATCACAGAAGGGTGCTCAACTAAGGCAAGGAAGCAAAGCAGGCTAACACAAGGAAAGAACAAAAATAAATAAACAAATAAATAAAAAGCAAGCAAGAACAGACACTCAAAATGGGGGAAAAAGCATCAGTCCATCACCAAAAGGAAAGGAAGAAT
Organism: Noctilio leporinus; assembly: GCA_004026585.1. Taxonomy (NCBI): domain Eukaryota; kingdom Metazoa; phylum Chordata; class Mammalia; order Chiroptera; family Noctilionidae; genus Noctilio; species Noctilio leporinus. The sequence continues at coordinate 20,335 of PVIW01010947.1, read as the reverse complement.
GCCCAGAAAGAACACAAAATGAAACAGAGGCACCTGGAATATCAGATAAGGTTTTCAAAAGAATGATGATAGAGAAGCTCAGTGAGCACAGCCACATCAAGAAAACTGGGAACAACTCCAAGAGAATTACAAAGAACTCCAGGAAAATTACAAAGAACTCCAGGGAAGTTACAAAGAATTTACTGAGAACTACAGCAGCATGAAAAAGGACATAGAAACTATCAATAAGTGCCAGAAGGAAATGAAGAATACAATTTCTGAATTGAAGAATACAGTAGACGGAATCAACAGTAGGTTAGAGGAAGAAGAGGATCAGATCACCGAGTTGGAGGATAATGTACACAAATACTCCAAGTCAGTACAAGACAATGAAAAAAGGCTGAATAAGACTGAAGAGGGGTTAAGAGAGCTGCAGGACAACATGAAATATAACAATATCTGTATCATAGGGATACCAGAAGGAGAAGAGAAACAAGGAATGGAAAACCTGTTCATAAAAGTCATGATAGAAAATTTCCCTAACACGATGAGTGAAAACATTAATCCAGTTCAGGAAGCACAGACGGTCCCAATGAGGATCAACCCAAACAGACCAACACCAAGGCACATCATTATTAAAATGGCGAATTTCAAAGACAAAGAGGGAATCCTAAAAGCATCAAGGGAGAAACAACAAATAACATACAAAGGGGCTCCAATAAGGCTATCAAATGATTATTCAACAGAAAAATTTCAAGCCAGAGGGGATTGGCAAAAAGCATTTCAAGTAATGGAAAACAAAGGCCTGCAACCAAGAATACTCTACCCAGCAAGGCTCTCATTCAAGATAGAAGGAGAAATAAGGAGTTTACCAGAAAAATAAGACTAAAAGAATACATCTCCATGAAACCAGCATTGCAAGAAATGCTAAAGGGTCTGCTATAAAAATAAGTAAACAAATAAAGTGAAGAAACAGTGACAGCCAAAGAGGAATACAGACACAAAGGGAGAAAATGGCAATGAATAAGTATCAATCAATAATAACCTAAAATGTAAATGGATTAAATGCACCAATCAAAAGACATAGGGTAGCCGAACGGATAAGACAACATGACCCACAAATATGCTGTCTTCAAGAGACCCACCTCAAAACAAAAGATGGACACTGATTGAGAGTGAAGGGATGGAAAACTATATATCAAGCAAATGGACATAAAAAAAAAGCTGGAATAGCAATATTGATTGCAGATTAAATAGATTTTACAATGAAGGACATAAAACGGGACAAAGATGGACATTTCATAACACTTAAGGGGACAATCCATCAAGAAGGAATAACTCTGATAAACATATATGCACCCAACATAGGAGCTCCGAAATATATAAGGAAAATCTTGGAAGACTTTAAGAAAGACATAGACAGCAACACACTAATAGTAGGGGATTTTAATACCCCACTATCAACAATGGACAGATCTTCCAAACAAAAAATCCCCAGAGATGTTGTGGCATTAAACAACACTCTAGAGAAAATGGACCTAACTGATGTATACAGAGTCTTTTACCCCAAAGAAGCAAAATACACATTTTTTTCAAATGCACATGGATCATTCTCCAAGATAGACTACATGGTATGTCACATGACAAGCCTCCACAAATACAGGAAAATTGAAATCAAACAAAGTATCTTCTCAGATCACAATGGCTTGAAACTAGAAACCAAATTCAAGGGAAAAACCCAAAAATTCTCTAACTCATGGAGACTGAATAACATGCTTTTAAGCAATGAAAGGGTCAACAATGAGATCAAAGATGAAATAAAAAAGTTCCTGGAAACAAAGGACAATGAACACACAACAGCCCAAAACCCATGGGATACAGCAAAGGCAGTTCTCAGGGGGAAATTTATAGCAATACAGGCCTTCCAAAAAAGGTTACAAGAAGTTTATAAAAATGACCTAACCACAAAGCTGCAAGAACTAGAGGAGCAACAACAAACAAAGCCCAGAGCAAGTAGAAGGAAGGAAATCATCAAGATCAGAGCAGAACTAAATAACTCAAAGATTCAAACTACAATTCGAAGAATCAACAGGACCAGGAGCTGGTTCTTTGAAAAAATAAACAAAATTGACAAGCCCTTATCCAGACACATCAAGAAAAAGAGAGAGAGGACCCAAATAAACAGAATCAGAACTGAAAGAGGGGAAATCACAACTCATACTTCAGAAATACAAAAGATTGTAAGAAATTACTACAAACAACTCTATGACAAAAAATATGACAACCTGGATGAAATGGACACATTTCTGGAAAGGTATAATCTACCAAAACTGAACCCAGAGGAAGCAAAAAGCGTGAATAGGCCAATAACAACAAGTGAAATTCAAGAAGTAATCCAAAATCTCCCAAAGCACAAAAGCCCTGGACCAGATGGCTACACTGGTGAATTTTACCAAACATTTCAAGAAGAACTAACTCCTATCCTCCTCAAACTATACCAAAAAATTCAGGAAGAGGGAAGACTCCCAAACTCGTTCTATGAGGCCAATATTATTCTAATCCCAAAACCAGGGCAAGACACAACTAAGAAAGAAAGCTACAGGCCAATGTCTCTGATGAGTATAGATGCTAAAATTCTCAACAAAATATTGGCCAATCAGATTCAGCAGTATATTACAAAGATCATACACCATGATCAAGTGGGCTTCATCCCAGGGATGCAAGGATGGTACAACATTCGTAAATCAATCAACGTAATACACCATATAAATAAATTGAAAGATAAAAACCATATGATCATATCAATAGATGCTGAACAAGCATTTGATAAAGTGCAGCAACCATTTATGATAAAAACCCTCAGCAAAATGGGAATAGAGGGAGCATACCTCAACATCATAAAAGCCATCTATGAGAAACCTGAAGCCAATATCATATCTAAAGGACAAAAACTGAAAACTTTCCCCCTAAGATCAGGAATGAGACAAGGCTGCCCACTTTCTCCACTTTTATTCAACATTGTCTTGGAAGTTCTAGCTATAGCCATCAGAGAAGAAAAAGGAATCAAAGGTATCCAAATTGGAAAGGAGGAAGTCAAACTGTCATTATTTGCAGATGATATGATAGTGTACATACAAAACCCGATGGGCTCCACCAAAAACTTACTCAACCTAATAAGCAAATTTAGCAAAA
>PVIW01010947.1:0-17064 GCA_004026585.1 Noctilio leporinus | reverse complement strand
TTACCTAGGAATCAACTTAACTAAGGAGGTGAAAGACCTGTACCCAGAAAACTATAGAACAATGAAGAAAGAAATCAAAGAAGACACAAATAAATGGAAGCATATACCATGTTCGTTGATTGGAAGAATTAACATCATTAAAATGTCCATACTACCCAAAGCAATCTACATATTCAATGCAATCCCAATTAAAATACCAATGACAGACTTCACAGAAATAGAAAAAATTCTTCAAAAATTTATATGGATCCAAAAACGCCCATGAATAGCCACCACAATCTTGAGAAAGAAGAACATGGTAGGAGGAATCATAATACCGGACTTCAAACAATACTACAAGGCTACTGTCAACAAAACAGCCTGGTACTGGCATAAGAATAGACACATAGATTAATGGAACAGAATAGAGAGCCCAGAAATTAACCCAGGACTCTATGGTCAACTCATATTTGACAAAGGGGGAAGGAACATCCAATGGAGTAAAAACAGTCTCTTCAACAAATGGTGTTGAGAGAACTGGTCAGCAACATGCAAAAAGATAAAACTAGACCACCAACTTACACCATACACCAGAATAAACTCAAGATGGATAAAGGATTTAAACATAAGTAGTACCACCATAAAGATCCTGGAGAAAAATATAGGCAGTAAACTTTCAGATATCCTACGCAAAAATATGTTTAGTGATACTTCACCAAAGGCAAAGGAAATCAAAGAACGAATCAACAAATGGGACTATATCAAATTGAAAAGTTTCTGTTCAGCTAAAGAAAATATCAGCAAACTTCAAAGGGATCCAACTGTATGGGAAAACATAATTGCCAATGATACCTCAGACGAGGGTCTGATCTCCAAAATATACAAAGAACTAATGCAACTCAACACCAGGGAGACAGACAGCCCAATTAAAAAATGTGCAAAGGATCTGAACAGACAACTCACTGAGGAAGATATACAAAGGGCCCAGAGGCATATGAAAGAATGCTCAACATCACTAGTCATCAGAGAGATGCAAATTAAAACTGCATTAAGATACCACCTCACACCTGTCAGAATGGCAATCATCAACAAATCAGCAAACAAGAAGTGTTGGTGAGGATGCGGGGCAAAGGGAACCCTCATACACTGTTGGTGGGAATGCAGGCTGGTGCAGCCACTGTGGAAAACAGTATGGGGTTTCCTAAAAAAAAACTAAAAATGGAACTGACTTTTGATCCAGCCATTCCACTACTTGGACTATACCCAAAGAATCCTGAAACACCAGTTCATAAGATCCTATGCACAACTATGTTCATAGCAGCACTATCTAAAATAGCCAAGTGCTGGAAACAGCCTAAGTGCCCATCAGTGGATGATTCGATCAAAAAACCTTGGTACATTTACACAATGGAATTCTATACAGCAGAAAGAAAGAAGGAACTTGTACCCTTTGCAACAACATGGATGTAACTGGAGAGTATTATGCTTAGTGAAATAAGCCTGTCAGAGAAGGACAAATATCATATGATCTCACCCACTACGGGACAATAATGAGCAAAACTAACAACAAGCAAAACAACCAAGTATATGAATACAAGGAATAGGCCTTTAGTGGTCAGGGGAATGGGGTAGGGGGGAGGGGGAGGTAGAGGCAAAGAAGGGGAGCAGCTTAGACAAGAACCTAGTATAAAGGAACCATGGACATGGGCAACAGGTGGGATTGACTTTGTGGGGAATGGGTGGGTGTGGAGAGGGACAGAGGGGAGCAAAAATGGGATGGATGTAATACAACAACAATAAAATTTAAAAAAAGAAAAGAAAAAAAAATAGGATAGCCTGGATGAAATGGACACATTTCTGGAAAGGTATAATCTACCAAAACTGAACCCAGAAGAAGCAGAAAGCCTGAATAGGCCAATAACAACTAGTGAAATTAAAGAAGGAATCCAAAATCTCCCTAAGCACAAAAGCCCTGGACCAGATGGCTACACAGGTGAATTTTACCAAACATTTAAAGAAGAACTAACTCCTGTCCTCCTCAAACTATACCAAAAATTTCAGGGACAGTTAAGACTCCCAAACTCTTTCTATGAGGCCAATATTACTCTAATCCCAAAACCAGGGCAAGACACAACTAAGAAAGCAAGCTACAGGCCTATATCTCTGATGAACAAACATGCTAAAATTCTCAGCAAAATATTGGCCAATCGGATTCAGCAATATAATACAACAATCATACACCATGATCAAGTGGGCTTCATCCCAGGGATGCAAGGATGGTACAACATTCGTAAATCAATAAATGTAAACACCACATCAACAAATTGAAAGATAAAAACCATAGAATCATATCAATAGGTGCTGAAAAAGCATTTGATAAAGTGCAGCAACCATTTATGATAAAAACCCTCAGCAAAATGGGAATAGAGGGAGCATAATTCAACATCATAAAGACCATCTATGAGAAACCTGAAGCTAACATCATACTTAATGGACAAAAACTAAAAGCTTTCCCCCTAAGATCAGGAACGAGACAAGGCTGTCCACTTTCTCCACTTCTATTCAACATTGTCTTGGAAGTTCTAGCTATAGCCATCAGAGAAGAAAAAGGAATCAAACGTATCCAAATTGGAAAGGAGGAAGTCAAACTGTCATTATTTGTAGATGATATGATAGTGTACATACAAAACCCGATGGGCTCTACCAAAAACTTACTCAACCTAATAAGCAAATTTAGCAAAATAGCTGGGTATAAAGTCAATATCCAGAAATCAAAAGCATTTTTGTATACCAATAATGAAACAACAGAAATAGAAGCGAAAAAACAAATCCCATTTACCATAGCAACAAGAAAAATAAAGTACCGAGGAATAAACTTAACTAAGGAGGTAAAAGACCTGTACGCAGAAAACTACAGAACAATGAAGAAAGAAATCAAGGAAGACACAAATAAATGGAAGTATATACCATGTTCGTGGATGGGAAGAATTAACATCATTAAAATGTCCATACTACCCAAAGCGATCTACATATTCAATGCAATCCCAATTAAAATACCAATGACAGACTTCACAGAAATAGAAAAAATTCTTCAAAAATTTATATGGAGCCAAAAACACCCACGAATAACCACCACAATCTTGAGAAAGAAGAACAAGGTATGAGGAATCATAATACCGGACTTCAAACAATACTACAAGGCTACTGTCATCAAAACAGCATGGTACTGGCATAAGAATAGACATATAGATCAATGGAACAGAATAGAGAGCCCAGAAATTAACCCAGGACTCTATGGTCACCTAATATTTGACAAAAGGGGAAGGTGTATCAAATGGAGTGAAAACAGTCTCTTCAACAAATGGTGTTGGGAGAACTGGACAGCAACATGCAAAAAAATAAAACTAGACCACCAACTTACACCATACACCAAAATAAACTCAAGATGGATAAAGGATTTAAGCATAAGCAGTGCTACCATAAAGGTCCTGGAGAAAAGTATAGGCAGTAAACTTTTGTATATCCTATGCAAAAATATGTTTACTAATACTTCAACAAGGGCAAAGGAAATCAAAGAAGGAATCAACAAATGGGATTATATCAAATTGAAAAGTTTCTGTTCAGCTAAAGAAAATATCAGCAAAATTCAAAGGGAACCAACTGTATAGGAAAACATAATTGCCAATGAGACCTCAGACAAGGGTCTGATCTCCCAAATATATAAAGAACTAATGCGACTCAACACCAGGGAGACAGACAGCCCAATTAAAAAATGGGCAAAGGATCTGAACAGACAACTCACTGAGGAAGATATACAAAGGGCCCAGAAGCATATGAAAGAATGCTCAACATCACTAGTCATCAGAGAGATGCAAATTAAATCTACAAAATGATACCACCTCACACTTGTCAGAATGGCAATCATCAGCAAATCAACAAACATCAATTGTTGGCGAGGATGAGGGGCAAAGGGAACCCTCATACACTGTTGGTGGGAATGTAGGCTGGTGCAGCCACTGTGGAAAACAGTGTGGGGTTTCCTTAAAAAACTAAAAATGGAACTGACTTTTGATCCAGCAATTCCACTACTTGGACTATACCCAAAGAATCCTGAAACACCAATTCATAAGAACCTAAGCACACCTATGTTCATAGCGGCACTATTTCCAATAGCCAAGTGATGGAAACAGCCTAAGTGCCCATCAGTGCATGATTGGATCAAAAAACTTTGGTACATTTATACAATGGTATTCTATATAGCAGAAAGAAAGAAGGAACTTGTACCCTTTGCAACAACATGGATGGAACTGGGAGAGTATTATGCTTAGTGAAATATGCCAGTCATTGAAGGACAAATATCATATGATCTCACCCATTATGGGACAATAATGAGTAAAACTAACAACAAGCAAAACAGAACCAAGTATATGAATACAAGGAATATGCCTTCAGTGTTTAGGGGGAAAGGGGTTGGCGGGAGGGGGGAGGCAGAGGCAGGAAGGGGGAGCAGCTTAGACAAGAACCTAATATAAAGGAACCATGGACATGGACAACAGGTGGGATTGACTTTGGGGGGGGATGGGTGGGTTGGGAGGAGGACAGAGGGGAGCAAAAAGGGGATGGATATCATACAACAACAATAATTTTTTTTTTAAAAGGGGAAAATAAAACTAAATGTTTACCTTAAGAAAAAAAGATGACTTAAATAAAGCATTGTTGTATTTTATTTAATTCAAACATCTAAACTATACTGTTAAGAAACTTTTCCTAAAATGTGCATTAAGGAAGATGATTGTATTTGGAACACAATTACACAAGTAAAATAGTATGACTGGCTTATTAATAATCCATGTGAGTATACTCACATGGAATATTATGCATCTATGAGGTCTGTCCAGAAAAATCTAGCCATTGTCAATATAACAAGAATTGTTTACATGACATCAATGTAATCTGGCAACCAAGGAGAGTGGACTGGAATGTGCATGTATGAACAATGATGACTTCACTATATGTCAGTGGGGTCAGTAGACACTGTTGAGTTAGAATGTATACTGTGTGGCCATCTCATTCAAAATGACTGAGAGAGTAACGCAATAAATCTGCATCACATTTTGTGTTTAGCTTGAACATTTCTCCACAGAAACTATTTGGATGATTCAGAAGGCTGCAACTATGGCAGCTGGTGATTGACAGCTTCATCACGATAATGCACCCATTCATGCATCACATCTCATGAATTGTGTTCTGATGAAACATCAAATAACCCAAATGACTCAGCCATTTGACAGCCCATATTTGGTGCCCTGTAACTTCTGACTTTTCTAAAACTAAAATCAGCTTTGAAAGGGAAGAGATTATAGACCATCAATGAAATTCAGGAAAATATGGTAAGCGGATGACGGCAATTGGGAAAAATGTGTGAAGTGCCAAGGTGCTTACTTTGAAGAAGGCTGAGGCATCATTGTTCTATGTACAATGTTTCTTGTATCTTGTATTCATATTATATGGCTGGGTGTTTTCTGGACAGATCTCATCTATAAGAAATAAATAATAGCTTAACATGAGGCTATTTTAAAAAGTGAGTTGATATAAGAGATATATTAGGTAAATGTTAAGTACTGGTGTTATGGTGCTGTGACAAAAATCAAGAATTGGCTGATGTATGGGAAACTTTCATAATGTAATGTTAATGCTTGAGGTTTCTAATGCTTGAGGTCTCTAACAGTCCTTATCACTTAAGGAGCAATGAATTAGAGTGGGTAGAAATGGAGGCCACAACTCAGAAATATGGGAAGGATTATAGAAGAGCCTAGCACTGTGCATATTAAAAAAATATTTTATTTTTTCTTTAAAATTTTCAATTAATTTATTGTTGTATTACAGTTGTCCCATTTTTACCCCATTGCTCTCCCCTGCCCCACCTATCCCATCCCCTTTCTCACAGTCAATCTCCACATGTTGTCCATGTCCATGGGTCATTTATACTAGTTCCTTGAAGATTATTTTATTGATTGAAAGTAGAATGCCAGTCAAGCCACAACAGTGGTGCCTAGGTGCATAGCAATTACTACAACAAAATATTCCTCTAAATTTAACCACAAGACATGATTGCTATTGCCAAAGTTCAGAGGACATAAAGCCTAGCGCTCTTTGAAGTGAAATTAGAGCTGTTTCTGAGAAAGGAGTTCTACTGAAGCAAATAGACAAAGTAATTTTTGTCCAGTTCACTATTTTCATTCTTTTAGGTGGTTAGTTCATTCAAATGATTTGTTTTAACTTTGGGTTTAGTTCACTTTATGTATTTGTGTATATATGTGGTTGGTTGTGTATTTTTAAGCAACATCTTCTGGAACTTAGCAAGAAGTCAGTAGCAGCAAATGGGGTATTAATTGAGAGGAAGAGTTGTTTTCATTGTTTTGGGTCTTGACATCACCTGCCAAATCAGGACAGATTATGGGTATGGGTTCTGCCCCCAGGCAAAAGCATCTATGATTTTGTTTCCTGGCTCTGTCATCCATCAACTTGATAGAAGTTCAGTAGTCCAAAAACTAAACATGTCACCACTCTCTTCTGACTAATTTTAATTTTTTAAAGATTTTATTTATTATCTTAGAGAGAGGGAGAGGGAGTTAGGCAGAGAGGGAGAGAGAGAGATCAAAGTATGGTTGCCTTTTACCTGCCTCCAGCTACGGACTTGGCTGGGGAATCAAACCAGCAACCTTTGGATTCATAGGCCAGCACATTATCCACTGTGCCACCAGCCAGGGCTTTCTTCTGACTTATTTTAAATGGGCTGGTGGTAAGGTAAAGAATAGATTAATAGAGAGAACTAATAATGCTTGGGAAGAAGAGATTAAAAGGGTAGATAGTTGTTATCCCATTTTAATATATCATATCTGCATTGTAAAGAGAGAATTTCTCTTGCATAATTTCTCTTGCATAATAATTTAAAAGCTTTATCTATTGTCAAGACCAATATTTTCTATCTTTTTTTTTTACTATGCATATTATTGGAAAGTGACTTAATATATCTATGGACTCTCTAGAAACCCAAGGAATAATATCACTCAGTGTACTGGCAACTGATCAAGTACAACTTGTTCTAAAATGCCTTGGTTTTACTAAATCTCATTATCAACCAAAGCACAATGTTAGTGTAGCAGGTAGCATTAGGCTGTTAGTTAGAAATACTATGCACCAGCCACAATATCACTACTGACCTTTTCTGTATTTTTGTCATAACCTGTATGAACTGCAGGTGCTCAGATGTTCTGCATCATGACATCTATTCTTTTAAGGACAAATAGTTCTCTCTCTCACTCTCCCTTCTTCCACCGCTCCCTCCCTCCCACGTTGGCTTTTCTAGAAGAATATACTCAACACAGTCTACTGCAATCATATGGTATGAGGCAGTAGTATGGGAATATTACAGATGAGAATTCCCTTGCATTTGAATCTTTTTTATCTTGGAAAAGAAGACTTTTGAAGATGCACAGAATTATTGTCTCAACACTATTTTTTGGATACAAAGGGGTAGGAACTGAAGTGGCATTACTATATGACCTTGTTGTTAAGACAGTCAGGTTACTTAACTCCTAGAGAGACCTTTTCTTTTTTTAAGCACTGAAAAGTGGAAATGAAAAGGAAAAAGAAACACTTGCTTTCAGCCAGTGAATAATGGAAAGTACAGTATTAGAATTCCTACGATAAAGGAAACAAATGAAATGAACCCTGGCTTTCTGCCTAGAAGCAAGTTCCAGATCATAGCACAGGGTAGGGAAATCCAAGTAGACCATAGTACTTTCACCAACTTGAGGACATAGAGATCAATATTCAGGAAGGCTGAGGTAGCCAGAAAAGAGAAAGTTATGCCAAGAAAGAGCTCTAGAAACTTGCCTGGATTTCCCCTCAAGTTTGTTGTTAAATAATAAGTCCTGCAGTCTTTAGGCAAAACCCTATAAAGCTGCGTAATGAATGATCAAGGAACCATGAGTTAAACAATTCTCAGAGTTTCTACAGAACTGGGAGACATTTAAGTTTCTACCAGCCATAAAAAGAGGCCTCATTTAGCACCCAGGCCTTCCTATTGGGAAGTAGGGAACCAAGAAGGTCCGTGTAGTCTTGACTAAATTAGCCAAGAGTAAAAGTTATTCCACACCCATCTCACAAACTTAAAGACTTGAAAAGGTTAAATTGACATGCAAGTAACCATGTGTCTCCCCAAAACAAAGTCCAACAGTCTTTAAAAAAAAAAGTCAAGAAAATTCAGTATTCAATAATGTAACATTCATAATTCCATTCTTTAATTAAAAAATTAAATATGCAATGTAGCTGGAAGATGTGACCCATGTATGGGAGAAACATCATTCCATAGAAATGGACCCAGAAATGACAAAGGTAATGGAATTAGCAGAGAAGAAATATAAAATGACTATTATAAATACTTGTATGCTCAGAGTTTAAAGGTATACATGAACAAAATGAGAAATTAAATTGAATTATTACAAAATAAAGAAATGGAAATTCTAGAGTTGAAAAACACAATACCTGGGGAAAAAATGTACTGGATGGAAGTAAAGGCAGATTAGGTAATAGGAAAAAAAAAAAAAAAATGAACCTGAACAGATAAAAATGAAAACTCCAAAATTAAGCATAAAGAAAATAGGAATAGAATTTAATAAAGAGAAGTTTATAGATGGTCAAGCTGAAGGAATGTAATAGTATAAGCAAACAGTACAATGGCCTTGATTTTAAGGATGAGGTATTTGGGAAAAATAATATTTCATTGTTGGTAGAGTATAGAGAGTGTGCAGGAAAGTGCTGGAAGATAGGTTATAAAATTAACTTTTGGCCTACCAAGAAGGAACCCATATACCTTGGTAAAAAACACTGAGGAGTTTTAAGATGATGAAGGAGTAAGTAGAAGCTACACTAACCTCCTCCCAGGACCAATCTGAAATTACTACTAAATTGTAGAGAAATCATTCAGAATAACCAACTGAACACTAGCTGGAGAAAAGACTTATAACCACAGGTAGACAGAAGAAACCACTTAACAAAGTGACTGGTAGAGAGTGCTTAGGAGATAATGAGAGGGCTGGGTGGACTCCCACAAGTGACAGCTTAAGTGCCAGAGGGATATTTTAGCATCCCTAGGGTTTCCCTGAGAAGTGAGTCTAAGTCCCAAGCTGGCCTCCACAGCCTACAGCATCACAATTGAAAAGAAACCCAGATAACACCAAATTGTCTGCTTGGGAGACTAGAGAGGGATGGCTGAGCTCCCACCAGCTGGAGATGCAGAGAGCCTCTTAAAGGGCCAACGTACAAAATTTTGTTTGCAGCCACTTATCTTGGGCTCCAACAAAGGGAGGGCAAAGTGAACTAGAGATGCTTGAGGAGAGTCTGGTTTGGTGGCTCTGAGAAGAGAACTGAAGGAACAACCACCAGGATCCCAGTACTGAGTCAATTCCCATATTATAGGAGCCATCTTTCTCAGGAAGCACACTCCTCTCTGAATGCTATCAGCCTGAGGGGAAGCAATACCCTGGCCCACAGGAATTGCTCTGCCCCACCCTGTGGTTCTTAAGCTCAGCTGCTGATTACTGCTTGACTAGATTAACAACTAATGAGTTTAATGACTGATTAGCTTAGCAGCTAAAGCAGAAAACACCAAAAAGCAGCCAAAATGGAAAAACAAGAAAACAAACCACAAATGAAAGAACAAGTGAATTCTCCAGAACTAGATGAAATGAAGGCATGCAATTTAGCAGATAGTTTAATGTTTACAAGGATATTCAAATGCATGAAAAAAGACATAAAAGCCATAAGAAAGGACCAGTCAGAAATAAAGAATGCAATATCTGAAATAAATAACATGCTGGAGGGGATAAACCATAGGTTAGATGAAGCAGAGGATAGAATAAGTGTTTTAGAAGACAAGGTAGAAAAAATACCCAGGAAGAGCAGCAAAAGGAAAACCAAAATTAAAAAATAAGAAGAAGGCCCTGGCTGGGGGCACAGTGGATAAGGTGCTGGCCTGCTAACCCAAAGGTCACTGGTTCGATTCCCAGCCAGGGCACATAACCAGGTTGCAAGCCAAGTCTCTAGCCAGGCGGGTAGCTGGAGGCAGGTGAAAGGTGACTGTACATTGAAGGTGACCATACATTGATCTCTCTCTCTCTCTCTCTCTCTCTCTCTCTCTCTCTCTCTCTCTCTCTCTCTCCCCATTCCCTTCTATCTAAAAAGAATAAGTAAAATATTTAAAGTAAATAAATAAATAATAAAAACAAGGAGAGCTTAGCTTAAGAAACATTTTGGACAACATGAAGTGTACCAACATCCACATCATGGGAATACGAGAGGGAAAAAGTGAGCAAGGGATTGAGAACCTATTTGAAGAAATAATGACTGAAAAATTCCTTAATCTGAAGAAAAAGACATAAAAGTCCAAGAAACTCAGAAAACCTCAAACAAGTTGGTCCCAAGGAGGCCTATACTGAGACACATTAAAAATTAAAATGACATGGCTTAAAGACAAGGAGTGAATTTTAAAAGCTGCAAGAGAAAAGCAGGTGGTTACTTACAAGGAACCACCAATTAGACTGGCATCTGATTATTCAACAGAAATATTTCAGGCCAGAAGGGAGTGGCATAAAATATTCAAGGTGATGAAAAACAAGGACCAACAATGAAGGCTAGTTTACCCAGCAAGGCTAGCATTTGAAATCAAAGGAGAAATAAGGAGCTTCAAAGACAACAAAAAGCCAAAGGAGTTTGTTAACACCAAAACAGCAGTGCAACAAATATTAAAGGGCTTCCTTTAGGGGGGAAAAAAAAGAAGAAGAAGAAAGGCAGAAACAACAGTGGAAAAGATTCTAACAATAAAATAACCCTACATATGTATCTATCAATAACCTTGGACCAGAGGGCTTGGCTTCACAGTTGTTTTACCAACATTCCAAGAATTAACTTCTCTCCTGCTCAACTACTTCAAAAAATTCAAGAGAAGGGAAGGCTCCCAAACTCATCTTATGAGGCCAGCATTATCTTCATTTCAAAACCAAATAAGACACTATAAAAAGGGGGACCAAGATGGCAGAGGAGTAAGAAGATCTACACTAATCTCCTTTCAGGACCAATCTGGAATTACAACTTAATTGGAGGAAAATCATCTGGAATAACCAACAGAAGACCAACTAGAAAGAAGTCTTACAACCACAGACAGAACAGAAAAGGACACTATATCACAATATGACTAGTAGGAATTGCAGAGACTTGAGAGAGCTGGTTAGTCTCCCACCAGCAGGAGCAGATGAAGGGACAGAGCCAGGGACTCCACCTGAGAAGTGTGGGTTTTAAACCCTCAGCTGGGATTCCCAGCCTACACGAAAAACAGCTGAGCCAAACAGTATCCAGCTGTGAAGCGCAAAAAAAGATGCATGGTTTGCTAGCCTGAGAAAGCTAGAGACAGAGGATTACTAAAATGGCCACAAACAAAAGTACATTAGCAACCACTTACCCTGGGCTTCAGCAGATGGAGGACAAAGTGGACTAGAGATGCGTAAAGAGAGTTTAGAACAGTGGCTTGGAGAGAAATGAGGGAGCAGCCGACAAGGTCCCAGTGCCGACTCATCCCCCACACTGCAGGTGGACTACACTATGCCAACCAGCTTCCATCTAAGGGGTCCTCAGAGCCCCACCCAGAGGTGCCTGAGCCTGGTGCCAGATCACAAATTCATTCATTTGTAGCTGAATCAACCTATCTTGCCTTATGATGTATGAGTCTGGTGACTGATTACAGACTCACTGATTTACAAATGAATCACTTTGTCTCAACTAGAGGAGCCTGCACCTGGTGGCTGATAATAGATTCACAGATTTACAACTGAATCAATCTGTCCTGCCCAGATGTGTCTGAGCCTGGTGACTGATCACAGATTCATTGGATTACAACTGAAAAAATCTGTCTCATTCAGTGGCACGTGAACCTGGAAGTTGATCAAAGATTGATAGGAATACAACTGAATCAATCAGTCCAGTCTAGTGGTGCCTGAGCCTGGTGGCTAATCACATTTTGATTGAATTACAATTGAATTAATTGGCCCTGACCAATTATGCCTAAAGTGACCACTGATCACAGATTGATTGGTTTACAACAGAGATCATCGGTCCTGCACATTGGTACCTACACGTGATAGCTTAGCACAGATAAATTGGATTAAAAACTGAAGGGTACAGAAAAAGACAGTGGATCTCTGGTTGGCTCTAACAGGTTGACTAGGCCCAGACTATTGAATGATATGACCATCAGAGGTGGATGCAGGAAATAAATAAAATGCACCTCTACACAAGAGAAGGCCACACCACAAAGACAGAAACTCAAAAAAAGCCCAATCTAAAAAGGAAAAGCAAACAAGAAGAGACATCTAAAAATGGGGAGAAAAAGAAACAGTCCATCACTGAAAGGAAAGGAGAAATCCCCAGGAAGACCATTAAATAAAAGAGAGGCAAGCAAATTATTAGAGATGGAATTCAAAATAATAAGGTTAGAGAAACTCAATGACCTCAGCAAGGTCAAAGAAAACTACAAAAAAATCCAGGGAAACTACAAACAACTCCAGGAGAACTATGAAGGACTCAAGGGAAGCTACAAGGAACATATTGACAACTACACCAACATTTAAAAAGACATAGAAACTGTCAATAAAAGCCAGGAGGAAATGGAGAATACAATTTTCAAATTAAAGAATACATAAAAGGAATCAAGAGCAGGTTAGAGGAAGCAGAGGATCAGATCAGCAAGCTGGAGGACAAAATAGAAAAATATTCCAAGACAGTACAACAAGATGAAAAAAAGACTGAAAAAGAATGAAAAGATTATATGAGAGCTGCAAGACAAGAAATGCAATAATATCTATATCATAGGGATACCAGAAGAAGAGAAACAAAGGATGGAAAACCTGTTTGAAAAAGTAATAACAGAAAACTTCCCTAACATGATGAGTGAACACATCATTCAATATCAGGAAGCACAGAGGGTCCCTATGAAGATGAACCCAAAAAGACCCACTCCAAGACACATCATAATTAAAATGGGAAATTTCAAAGACACGGAGAGAATCCTAAAAGCATCAAGAGAGAAACAGCAAGTAACATATAAGGGGGCTCTGATAAGGTTATCAAATGTTTACTCAACAGAAACAATACAAACCAGAAGAAAATGGCAAAAATATATTCCAACTAATGGAAAACAAAGGCCTGCATCAAAGATACTCTACTCAGCAAGGCTCTCATTCAAAATGGAAGGTGAAATAAGGAGTTTCCCAGGCAGAAGAGGCTAAAAGAATACATCTCCACCAAATCAGCATTGCAACAGATGCTAAAGAGTCTGCTTTTAAAAAATAAATAAACAGAAAGGGACTGACAGGAACACAGATACAAAGGCAAAAATGTCAATGAAAAAGTATCTGTCAATAATAATCTTAAATATAAATAGATTAAATGCACCAATCAAAACACATAAGGTATGCTCTAGCTGGTGTGGCTCAGTGGATTAGTGCCGGCCCGCAAACCCAAAGGTCATTGGTTCAATTCTCCACTCAGGGTACATAACCAAGTTGCAAGCCAGGTCTCCAGCCAGGTCCTTAGCTGGAGGGAGGTGAAAGGCAACCATACACTGACACTTCTCTCCCTTTCTTCCTTCCTCCCCACCCTTCTCTCTGAAAACAGTGAATGGAATCTTAAAAACGCATACACACACACACACACATATTTAAGGGAGCTGCCAACAAGAGACCTCAGGACAAAAGATGGGCACTTACTAAAGTGAAGGGAAGGAAAAATATATTTCAAGCAAATGGACACACAGAAAAGGCTGGGGTAGCAATACTTATTTTAGACAAAATAAGGTTTACAATAGAGGCCACAAAAAGAGAAAAAGAGACAGTGCATAATTCTTAAGGGAACAATAAAGCAAGAAGATATAACCATTGCAAACATATATGCACACAACATTGAAGCGCCCAAATATATAAGAATAACCTTGGAGGAATTCAAGGAGGATATCAATAGCAACACACTAATAGTAGGGGATTTTAATACCCCATTATCAACAATGGACAGATCTTCCAAGCAAAAAAAAAAAAAAAAAAAAAACACCATGGATATTGTGGCATTGAACAGCACTCTACATGAAATGGATTAACTGATAATATACAGAACTTTTGACTCTAGAGAAGCAAAATACAGATTCTTTTCAAATACACATTGAACATTCTCAAAGCTAGACCATGTAGTAGGACACAAGACAAGCCTCCACAAATACAGGAAAATTGAAATCATAACCAAGCATCTTCTCAGATCACAGTGGCTTGAAACTACAAACCAACCTCAAGGGAAAAACCAAAAGCATTCTAATTCATGGAGATTGAATAACAGGCTATTAAGGAATGGGTTAACAATTATATCAAAAAAGAAATAAAAAAGTTTCTGGAAACAAATGACAATGAATACACAAGAGCCCAAAAGCTATGGGACACAGCAAAAGCAGTACTGAGAGGAAAGTTCATAGCAATACAAGCCTGCCTAAAAAGGTTAGTAGAATCTCATACAAACATCCTAACCCTACTGCCACAAGAACTAGAGGAGCACCAATAAAAAAAGCCAGAGCAAGTAGAAGGAAGGAAATAATCAAGATGAAAACAAAATGAAAATACTTAGAGAATAAAACTACTATTCAAAGAATCTATAAATCCAGGAGCTCATTCATTAAAAAAATAAACAAAATTCACAAGCTTTTATCCATAATCATCAAGAAAAAAAGAGAGGACCCAAATAAAATCAGAAGCAACAGAGGAGAAATCACAACTGATACCTCAGAATTACAAAGGATGGTAAGAAATTACTACAAACAACTATATGGCAAGAAACTTGACAACCTGGGTGAAATAGACAAATTTCTGGAAATGTATAATCTACCAAAACTGAACCAAGAAGCAGAAATCCTGAATAAACCAATAACAACTAGTGAAATTGAAACAGCAATCAAAAAAACTCCCAATGCACAAGAGCCCAAGACCAGATGGCTACACACATGAATTTTACCAAACATTTAGGGAAGAATCAACTCATCCTTCTCAACATATTCCAAAAAATCCAAGAAGAGGGAAGACTCCCAAACTCTTTTTATGAGGTCAGTATTATTCTAATTCCAAAACCAGGTTGAGATACAACTAAGAAAGAAAACTATAGGCCAATATCTCTGATGAACATAGATGCTAAAATTGTCAACAAAATATTGGCAAAGCGGACCAGCAATACATTAAAAAGATCATATAGTGCTCACTTCGGCAGCACATATACTAAAATTGGAATGATACAGAGAAGATTAGCATGGCGCCTGTGCAAGGATGACACACAAATTCGTGAAATGTCCCATATTTTTAAAAGGAATCAAAGGTATCCAAATTGGAAAGGAGGAAGTCAAAAGGCCTTCAGTGGTCAGGGCGAAAGGGGGTAGGGGGAGGGGGGAGGAAGAGGCAAGGAAGGGGAGGAGTTTAGACAAGAACCTAGTATAAAGGAACCATGGACATGGACAACAGGTGGGATTGACTTTGGGGAGAATGTGTGGGTGGGGAGGGGGACAGAGGGGAGCAAAAAGGGGATGGATGTAATATAATAACAACAATTTTTAAAAATTAACTCAAAATAGATCAAAGAGCTAAATATGAGACCTGAAGCAATAAATTATCGTCCATTCTTCAAAAAAACAAACAAACAAAAAAAAGGTTGGTACAACATCCACAAGTCAATAAATGTGTTTCACCACATTAACAAAATGAAAGATAAAAATCAAATGATTATACTATAGATGCAGAAAAAACGTTCATTAAAATCCAGCACCCATTTATAATAAAAAACAATGAGCAAGATGGGAACAGAGAGAACATACCTAAGCGTAACAAAAATCATATATGACAAACCCACTGACAGCACCATACTCAATGGGCAAAAACTAAAAGTGTTCCCCTTAAGGTTGGGAAAAAGACAGGGATGTTCACTTTTACCTCTCTTATTCAACAGAGTTCTGAAAGTCCTAGTTATAGCAATCAGACAAGAAAAAATTAAAAGCATCCAAATTGGAAAAGAAGAAAAACCATCTTTATTTGCAGGTGACATGATAGTGTACATGGAAGATGCAAGACTCCACCAAGAAACTATTAGAACTGATTAATAAATTCAGGAAAGTAGCAGGGTACAAAAGTAATACAAAGTAGCAGGATGCAAAAATTGCATATTTGTATGTCAATTGTGAACTCACAAAAAGAGAAATTAAGAAAATAATACCGGGGGTGCCAAGGCGGCAGGCTGAAGGCTGGGGGTTTGTTTCTCCTCCCACTCGGCCCAGGCAGACACTGTTCCGCGGTCCACCTCCAGGAAGCTGACCCCCTGGAAACCTCCGGACTGCTTTGGCTGTTTGGGGTCTTCTGACACACAGACCAACAGAACAGAATGGAGAACCCTTATTAATAACCCACACGTATATGGGCAAATAATTTTTGACAAAGGAGCCAAAAATACACAATGGAGAAAGGAAAGCTTCTTAATGGAGAAGGAAAGCTTCTTTAATAAATGGTGTTGGGAAAATTGTAAAGTCAAAAAAAAAAAAAAAAGAAAATAATACCAACTTGGACTATCCACAAAGAATCCTGAAACACCAATTCATAAGAACCTATGTACACCTATGTTCATAGCAGCACTATTTACAATAGCCAAGTGCTGGAAACAGCCTAAGTGCCCATCAGTGGATGACTGGATCAAAAAACTTTGGTACATTTACACAATGGAATACTATACAGCAGAAAGAAAGAAGGAACTTGTACTCTTTGCAACAACATGGATGGAACTGGAGAGTATTGTGCTTAGTGAAATAAGCCAGTCAGTGAAGAAAAAATACCATGTGATCTCACCCATTACAGGACAATAATAAACAAAACTAACAACAAGCAAAACAGAACCAAATATATGAATACAGTGAATAGGCCTTCAGTGGTCAGGGGGAAGGGGGTTGGGGGGAGGGGAGAG